>JAFVLL020028959.1:0-11795 GCA_021397915.2 Tor tambroides | reverse complement strand
ATTCAATGATCTATGCTAAGCTAAGCTAAAAGTGCTACCGCCAGACCCGGAGATCGGCTGAATGGATTCAAAAATGGTAAAACTCAACTGTTTAGGGGAGCTGTAAAATGAGCCTATTTCCAAAAAAAGTGGAGTGTTCCTTTAACAATGGATTTGTTTCTTACAAACATCCAGCTTTTGGCTTCACAAGACATTAACTGATGGACTGGAGTGGTGTGGATTACTTGTGGATTATTGTGATGTTTTTATCAGCTGTTTGGTCTCTCATTCTGACGGCACCCATTCACTGCAAAGGATCCACTGGTGAGCAAGTGACGGAATGCTACAAATTTCTACAAATCTGATGAAGAAACAAACTCATCCACATCTTGTCTGGCCTGAGTACATTGGCCTTTTTGTGTAAACTGTTTCTTTAATGTCCAAATAGAACATGCATTACTAACTTCACAAATCTTCACAAATATACAGGCGATCTCTAATTTATATTATAAAACGGATAGTTCCGGTCCTTGGTTCTGATTGGTCGAGCCAAGTTCGAAGCTGTTGTAAATTACTCTACAAACATACACCTTTGTTTACATTTGTGTGTTGCTCGGCAACCACTTTGTTGGAACCACATCTGTTTCTGAGCAACTACATAGTTTGGCGGAAGAATAATGTTTTTATTAATATCATTACACTTCATTTGCTCTGTTTTATTTTGTGAAACCTTACTAGGTATATGGAATAACCGTTTTATAAAGCCCCGTGAAGCCATGGTTTACAGTGAATTTATAACAGCTAAGGGGGTTGTAGGCACGACGCTGTTATAAATTCACAGTAAACCACGGCTTCACGGGGCTTATTGCTTTAGTGTGGAATTAATTGCTGGTTTTCAGATTTCTAGATGCTGCTGCCTTACGGTAGAAGGATGTCACATTCAGTCACAACAGCTTTTCTTCACACCCACAGGAAACAGAATATGCACATGACAAACTTTAAAGTGATGAACTTCTCACGGTAGTTTGGTGTTCAGACCTGTTACAAATAAAAGAAAGTGTTAAAGAAAAATAGCAACAGAACTTTTAAATCCCAAGTCGTTTTTGAAGCGGTGACACAATGACACTTATCAACACCTGCCACAAGCCAAAAATCACTCAAAGTCTTTGTTTATGATCTCAGCGTGCGTGTGGAGGAAAAGATTGGAGAGGTTTATAGCCAGAGAAAAGAAGCCAAAAAACAAATATGGTGAGTAATTACAGAAAACATGGACAAAACACAGTAGATTCCCCTTAGAATTCAATGAAAGATCAAACGTCTCCTTTGAACAATGTTAGACTGAAGAGAAGCACTATTAATAATATTCAAGCATATTTTGTAAAACCAAAACAGAGAAATCACACAATATCCATCCTTATACAAATGTTTAACAGATGTAGGCCGTCACACATCAAAATTGATCTCGCTTTTGTTCTTCTTTAAAGGAATGTTCCGCTTCAATTAAACTGCTGTTGATCACAAAAGAAAATAATTGACTTGTTTCTCAGTTTGTAAAAACAAACAAAATCACATTTACAGTAATGCACTTACAATGGCAGTTGGGAGGTTTTCAAAGCACAGATGTTAGGCATGCAGTTTTCTTTAAATATTTACATTATTCCTCTATACAAAAATGTTTGTCATTTTGAGCAGCAAAGTGCATAAATTGTTCTTTTAATAATGGTCCAACTGTAATAAGTAAACTAATTTTATTTACAGTAAAATGTAACACTAATATTTTCCTGAAGATGCTTTGAAACAATCTATCTATCTATCTATCTATCTATCTAAAACAGATAACATAAAATAAAGCAATTCATAAACAGTATTTTGCACAGTTGCATCCATTTCTAGTACGCTTACACTTATAGTGCAGAAAATACTGTGATGCATTGTACTGTAAATGCAATATTGTAAATGCAACTTTTGATTTCACAGACTGATGTTGAAATTATTGTCTTTTGAAAAAATAGCATGCTTTATTTTGTTTGTGTACATGAAAAGCAGTACAAAATATGGTGTATAAATACTGTAAAAATGCACTGCAGTATTTAAATAATATAACATTATGAAAGAAAAACATTATTATATCGTATAAGGGAATAAAATATAATATTATTTCTTTGTACGCCATAAAAAATTATTTTTCAAATTGGTAACTAAAACAAATATTGGTGTATTACGTTTTACAAGAAAATATAATTTTTTTGTGTTATTTTAGTATCCCTGAGATTTTATAGTATTATAGCTTTTATTAACATTTTGCATTAGTATTTATTTGAATTATTATTCATTGTAATTTTAGTAATTTTGTTGTGTTTGTCATTTTTATTTTAGAATGTATTATTATTAAACATGTTTATAAAGTTTTTGTTCTTTTTTCAGTTTTAGTTTGAGTTCATTTAAAAAAATAAATAAAAATATTGCCTTAGCAGCTAGCTAAAATAAAACAAGTTGAAGTTTTATAAACTGAATTTTATTTGATTTTATTTCAGTTTATTTACAAGTGTATTTCCAAATGTTTTTCATGGTTTTAGTTTTAGTTAACTATAATAACCTTGAGACAGAGCTGTTTTTGATATTCATGAAATTATGGCCATGATAAAATGAGACTGGAGACAGAGAGAAAGATGTGTGTGTGTGAGAGAGAGAAAGAGCACGTGTGTGTGTGTATTTGGCACTAGAGCAGGTGCGCTGGGATCTCCTGTGTCTACAGGAACAGCCGGAGGGCTGAGTGTGATGTCTTGATACAGCGATCACACACACACACACACACACACACACACACACACACACACACACATACACGCACACGCTGTGCTTAAACAGGTGCTTTAACAGCCTTAACACTCCCCAAACGACGGCGTTAGAGCCCTGGGCCGTTAGCAATCACACACGCCGTAAAGACTGATTGTTAATCGCAGTAAGCTGAAGCGTGGAAATGTGCGCTATGATGTCACGCTCACACACACTCACAGTAAGTGACAGTGATGGAGTGTGTGTTGTGTCTGAACAGCAGGGAACATCATTGATAAAAGACTGGAGTAATGCAGATGACTCGACAGGGGTCCACACACACACACACACACACACAGAGCGGAACCACTCCAAAACCTGGTGAGCTGCCTTGATGTGTTCCCTACATAGGCAGCATCTTAACTAAAGAATGGTGACTGATTTGGAACAGGCCACAAGACAAACAGTGCTTCAAGCTATACATGACTAATAAACAAGAAAATACACAGCATACACAAATATTGCAAGCAGTGGTTCATTTTAATAAGGTCAAACAAGTTTTTAGTCAATGCCTTTTCAACATTTCTTTTCTTTTACCATCTTTTTACTACTCTATTAAGGATAAATGTGATGCTGCCTTTGATTTTAGCCATCTTAGTATCTTTAAAAGATAATTTCAGACTGTTTTGGAACAGTCTTCATGTCTGGAGCGCAGCTACAGCCCAGTATTCAGATGGGACGGGATTTCCCAGGTTAACTAAATTTGCATTTCACAGATGTACTTTGAGATTTTAATAATCTCACACAAATTTTTAAATCCTGTTTTTCTCATGCTAAAATACTCTGTAAAATTCTATTGATCTAGCCCTCTATCCCTCTATCTATCTATCTATCTATCTATCTATGTATCTATCTATCTATCTATCTATCTATCTATCTATCCATCATTCTATCCATTCATCCATATATCGATCTATCTATCCATCCATTGTTCTATCAATCTATCCATCCCTCTATCATCCTATCCATTCATTTATCATCCATCCATCCATCCACCCATCCATCATTCTATCTATCTATCTATCTATCTATCTATCTATCTATTGTTCTATCGTTCTATCATTCCATCATCACCTATCCATCATTTTATCAATCTATCCATCCATCCCTCTATCGTCCTATCCATTCATCTATCATCCAGCCATCATTCTATCTATTCATCCATCCATCCATCCATCCATCCATCATTCTATCAATCAATCTATCCATCCTTCTATCATCCTATCAACTCATTTATCATCCATCCATCTGTCATTCTCTCTCTCTCTCTCTCTCTCTCTCTCTCTCTATCTATCTATCTATCTATCTATCCATTCATTTATTTATCATCTATCCATCATTCTATCTATCAGTCCATCCCTCTATCATCCTATCCATTCATTTATCATCCATCCATCCATCCATCCATCCATCCATCCCTCCATCCATCCCTCATTCTATCTATCTATCTATCTATCTATCTATCTATCTATCTATCTATCTATCTATCTATCTATCTATCTATCATCACCCATCCATCATTTTATCAATCTATCCATCCATCCCTCTATCGTCCTATCCATTCATCTATTTATCATCCATCCATCCATCATTCTATCTATCTATCTATCTATCTATCTACACCTATCCATCATTTTATCAATCTATCCATCCATCCCTCTATCGTCCTATCCATTCATCTATTTATCATCCATCCATCATTCTATCTATCTATCATCCATCCATCCCTCTATTGTTCTATCCATCCATCATTCTATCAATTTATCTATCCATCAGTCCACCATCCATCCCTCTATTGTTCCATCCATTATTCTATCTATCTATCATCCATCCATCCCTCTATTCTTCAATCCCTCCATCCATCATTCCATCATTCTATCATCCATCTGTCCATTGTTTTATCCATCAATTTATCTATCCATCAATCAATCAATCCACCATTCATCCCTCTATCGTTCCATCCATCCATCATTCTATCTATCTGTAACAACAAAATTAAATCAGCAAGAAAAGTTCGATCATGAACTGCTCAATGAACTAGTGCAGCATCAGGAATGACATTCACTTTAAAGTTAAAATAAAATAATTAATCCCATAGAGTTCTGTATATAAAACAACAAATATGAGTAATAATCGAGAACATGAACATAAGAAATCTGTAAATTCCCCTCAGAAGACTAAATGTTGAATGTTAAAGGTTAAAGTTTGTTTAATAAACACACACACACACACACACACACACACAAAATCAGAGAACATCTTCCATTGAATAAATGTTATATCTAGGTTGTTGCACACAGGTTTTTGATTCATGCATCCAGACAATGACAGATGTCCGATGTTAATGACTGTAACTCCACTGTTATTTACAAAACTAATCCCATCTCAATGCTTATGATGCCTTAAAATGCTGCCCATGTCGGCAGCTCACAGGTTTGGAACAGATCCACAGAAAGAGAGAGAAATGTAGTGATCACACCGCTGTCCTGTCACACGCCGTAATAATCAGACAGCTGTACACAAGACCCTTCCAGCAAGGGCAGAAGCTCTCGTGTGTTACTACTTATGCCGAAAATGACACCAAACAGAAGAACAAGCTGATCGTGACAGATAGTGAGATGGGAAAAGGGGGCCGAAGAGAGAGAGACAGAGAGATGAATGGATAAGCTGTACTGATGGAGGCCTTCAGGGACAATTCTGCTCATCTGTCACATAAGGAAGGATAAAAAGAACAACTGTTCCAGAGAGAAAGTGTCACTTGGCTCCGACTCCCTCTCTGCGACGCACGGCTGCAGCAGCTGCTCTGATGTTCCCCGCACACGGATCACATCCCTGCCAGGAATCTTGCGGAAAACTCCGCCTCTCACCTCCAGCGGGCACTTACGTGCTAGGTGACCCAATGGAGCATCGGCACACAAAGATCCTGAACTGAACTCACTCAGACATGGAGGATGTTTCATATCTATCTATCTATTCATCAACACTGTAAAATGTAACTGGTGACTTATTTTGAATAAGTTTGTTGACCTATCTATTGTTTTTTTGTTCTATTTATCAATCCATCCATCATACTATCTATACATACATCATTCTGTCTATCCATTCCTTCATCTATCTATCTATCTATCTATCTATCTGTCCGTCCATCCATCTATCCAGCTATCTATCTATCTACACTGTAAAAAAAAAAGTTGAGCAAACTTAAAAGTTTAAGGCAATCAGCTTCAGCAGATTTTTGAGTTTTCTCAACTTTTTGTTGTATAAACTTAAAACAACAAATTGAGAGAACTCAAAATCTGCATTTTCTGTGAATTACCCACTGTTTATTGGGAGGAAACAACTGATATTATAAATTCAAAGCAATCCTACGCTGGTGATCTAGAATTAGTGTACGTTACTGCAGGATTCCTGAAGAACAAGTGTTTGTACTGTAAGTCAGAAACATGCGGTAAAGATCTTTCTGAGGTAACGTGTGTATTGGGGATCTGTGGTTAAAGACAGCGTGAAATGGTCAGGGTCTGGGGAAAAGGCAACCGATCAATCATACGAGGACAGGCACTGATCCATTTATATCTCTCCGAGTAAGCAAAAACCAGCACACACTCAAACACAACCCTAGAGACACATAAACTAAACAAATACAAAGACCCTCTAAACAATGCAAACACATGCACATAATTAAACACAACACACATTTATGCACGCTCAAACACACACACTCACACACACTGGAGTTTCTGAAAGGCACCTCTAAATGTTCACATCGATTGGTGAAATGCAAGGTCGTCATGGCGATTACCTCAGCCAAATTCAGCCGAGTGGAAGAACTGGATGTTTAAAGAGAGAGTATTGGGTCATTTACTGTTCATGGACTGTACAAGGTCCAAGTCATCTGTGATCAGATCAGACCAGAAAAATGAACAAACATCGAAATACTATATGTTTATTAACTCTAACTTGGACCAATAGGCAACCACCAAAAACTCCCGAGCAGCTGTACAGGAACATGCAAACAAACACTCAGAACACCTGAAGAACTTCATAGCAATGCATATACACAGCTAAGACAAGACACTACATGCAAAATCACTGTTTTTTTCTTTCAACGGGCAGATTTTGAGCTTTATTTTGAGGTTTTGCTTCCATAACATGTCTTTTTCTTAGACTGGTGGAAAGAAACATCCAAAATACACATTTACGTGTTTATTTTATCAAACATTATATATTTGCATCTGTAGATTTCAATTATAATACATATCTTTAAAAGTTTTTTCCTCCACTTCAGCAGCACTTACATACACCATACTTTAGTTTTATTCCTATTCTGAAGGTTTTTATAGAGGGGTTTGTTCATATATAATTCGCACTGATTTATCTAACATTATATTCCTTAAAACATGGTGAAAATATATTTTGTTTCTTCTGGCTGTTTCTGATTTATATAGTAATAAAAAAGAGATATCCAAAATCCCTTCTGTACAAACCTTTACCTCTAATATCTCAACAAAATGAAACAAGAATTTTCAACCTGGTTTTATCCAATGTTCAGATTTATGTTCTGGAAATGTATGCATATTAATTTATAATTAATTATATAATGCTCTCCTTTGCTTATTTAAAAATAATATTAGGAAACTTGCAATGCAAAACAATTGTCTTAATGTGCTGTAATTAATCAATTAGTGAAATATGGTGGCATCTATTTTAAAAAAAGTTTACATTTTCAGCCTGTCTGTGGTGTCTTGCCTTAAACAAGATGACTTACATTTTATTATATAAAATAATAATCATAATTACTAATCTAATACACAAAGATCTAGTTTATATGTTACAGTCGTTCTTCTCTGCCTCTTTCTTATTCTCTAGGCATTTCCCCAAACCTTTTGCCTTCCTCTCTCTCTTTTGCCCTCTGTCTGTTTTAGAAGAACAATGTATCCGTGGTGAATAAATTAGTTTTACTTTGCAGCCCCCGGGGCTCTACATCCCATAATTATAAGTCTGTTTAGCATGGTAACCACGGTGATGCCGAAGCTTCTCCGGCTCTCTGATGTGCTCTGATGACATAAGTGTGACAGCATTGTCCAAGTCTTCTGCTGCAACACAATAATTTTATGTGTAAACAGACCAAAATGTAAGTTATTATTCCTTCAAATCTTAAAAAGTAACCAAAATTTGTCATGCATAATTTACATTTACCAAATTTTTTATTAATAGGTCTATTTTGAATTAGTTTTTGTGTATTTTCCACTTTAATTTTAGTTCAATTTTAGTAATTTTATTGTCATTTTTAAAAGGTTTTTGTTGTTGTTTTTATGTCTACATAGTTATTTAATAATTTTTTATTATTTTTTATATATTTATTTTATTATTTAGTTTGTTATTTTAGTAAATGAAAACAAGAATAAAAATTCTGAAAGAAAATATTATTTAATTTTTTTTTATTTCAGTTAACATTTATTTTACTTCAAGTAACAAAAATATTTTATGGTTTTATTTCAATGGACTGTAATAACTATAATAAGATATTTTCTACAAATTTACTACAAATAGCAGGCGGGTTACAGAACTGTAGAAAAATAAATATCTCCCCAGTTAGACTGCCTGTGTTTGCTGAACTTTGCTTACCCGAACATCCATTTTTCAGCCTGTATAATAACAACCTCGATAAAAACGTCAAATCATGGACAAAACAGCTCATATTTCAGTAATGACCCTTAGAAGTCTCTTGAGTTCACATGGGTCAGGAGCAAATCCTGACATCCCATTAAATCAAGACAAAACACTCAGTAAGGATATTAGCAGAGCTCCATCACGCCTCATAAATATTGACACGAGAATTTCAAAACACAGTTATTGTGATCCAAAAGAGAGGAGATCAGCTTCTTGGGTTGATGGGTTCGGCCTTGTGGACTAAACCATGCTAAAATGTGCTGACTTTAATAGGGCTCTTTAAGATTTAAACAGAAATAAGCCTCCTTATTACTTTTCTTATTACTTATAACTGCCTCTATTTGAAGGGTGCCTGTGTTTCAAATGGTGGAGCAGAAACAAATTTTGGTCAAAATTAAAATAGACTACGGTGGCATGATTAGGGGAAAAGAATCTAATTTTGCAATTGTGATTAGAAACTGTGACTGCAATTTGTAAAAAGCTCTAGGTTTGCTGTTTAGGACAGTGTTAGGTTAGTATCATTGAGATACTGTTATACTATTTTGTAAATATTTTGAATTAGATTTTACTTTTTATATTTTATGTTGCCATGCTAGTTTTAGTTAAAGTTTTAGTAATTAAGTTTGGTTTTTATCACTTTTATAAGTTTTTGTTGTTTTTAAACATGTCTATATAGTTTTATCAATTTTTATTTCAGTTATTTTAGTACATCAAATTAAACTAAATAAAAATGAGAAATGCTGTTGGTGGCGTTGTATGCATGTATGTATGTATATCATATCTACACACACAGACACACACACACACACACACGTACATACATTTTATTTCAATTAACACCTATTTTATTTCAACAACAAAAATGATTTTAATTGTTGTAGTTAACTATAATAATCCTGGTTTAGGTCTGCAAAATTTTGACCACGCTATTGTGATTATATATCAATATGAATATAATAATAATAATAATCATCATCATTTATTTCACTGTAAATTAAAAAAATAGTTTTTAAGAATAAATAATCATAACAAAACCTAAGAAAAGAATCATTTTACAATAAACAATAATAATAATCTAATTTTATAATGCTTGTGTGTAAAAGAATACAGTGGCACGCTTCACTCTGAAACATGCAGAATGTTATATTTTGATTTTAGTTTTATTTTGATTAACCTTGCAGCCCTAATATTGTTTCTCTACTATTGCTCAAATTTAGGGTTAATGATTTAGACAAGCCCTTAATCCTAAGTATTAAACTGTTTTTGCTATGGACTTGACCCATCCAGAACATTACAGCAAATGCATAACAACGTGCTGACAAGCACTCAGAGCAACTTACCCACTGTATTGCAACGCACTGGCAGCCACCCACAACATCCCAACATTGTAGCTAGGATGCACCACTCACATTCTCTTCAGAAAAAGTCAAATCTCTTTCTTGTTCTCTTGCACAAACGCACACTACACGCTGCAGTATGAGGCCAGAATGTCAATTCTGAGATGTTTGTATAACGCTGTGTCAATCCTGAGTCAACACTTCATCTGCGAATCTACATCTACAGTCCTGAACAAAGGAGCATGCGTGCATCTCGATTCTGTGTGTGTGTGTGTGTGTGTGTGTGTGTGTGTGTGTGTGTGTGTGTGTTATGCTTTGGTTGAGTTGGGAGTCCCGAAAGTTCAGGCAAGACATTGCAGGTCACGCACTAAAGCCCAAGACTCTTACCTGCATAAAATACTGATTTCTATTGGGCATTTTAGTCCTGCTGCATTGGAGTCTGATCTCGTGCTTTTTGTCAATCTTCTAATGTGTGTGTGAGAGAGAGATGAACAGAGTCAGGCCACAGTGGGGTGTGTTTGTGAAGGGTATACCTTCATGAAGGTCTGCCAAGCAGGCCACACACACACACACACACACACACAGAGCCAAACTTTCCACATTAATCTTCAGCTTTCACTCTGCATTTATGCAAAGATGAATTAAGTTGATTGAGGAAATACATATCTATCTATCTATCTACACTCTTAAAAATAAAGGTGCTCCATGATGCCATAGAAGAACCTTTTTGTCTAAATGGTTCCATAAAGAACCTTTAACATATGAAGAAAATTTTTGTTTCACAAAAGGTTCTTTGTGGCGAAAGAATGTTCTTCAGATTATAAAAGTTAAGCAAGAGATGGTTCTTTAAAAAACCTTTGACTTCTTTTTCTTCTATGGCATCGCTGTGAAGAACCTTTTAAGTACCCTTATTTTTAAGAGTGTATATCCATCCATCCATCAGTATATTTGTCTGTCTATTGCTCTCTCTGTTTCTCTCAATCATGTATAAGTGCTTAGCAACCACCTAACAACCACCCAGCAAACACTTCCACCTTCAATCAACTGTATGTGTAACCTTGCTTGTGTAACCTTCAAACTGCAAACATAAGATTGGAATTCAATATATCAAATAAAAGGGCACTTGCAAGGCTGTTTTCTTAACTTTAAGACAAGGTTTTGTCTTTTTTCAACAAACTCCTTTTCTAGCCGGACTTTAAATATACTGACTCCACTCTAGATCAGTCTAAAAACAGGCCTCTCTTATATGATGAGAATGTTTATTCACGGCAAAAACAGTGAATGTTTGGACCAAAATGAACACAACGGCATGACTAAAGTGCTATTTCCTACTAAACTCATGAATGTATGAATTAGCCTGCCGTGTATTTTTTTTTGGTCGAGTGGATGAGTCCGCTGTGGGCGTGTGAATGACGCCAACCGTAAGGCCTGAATCAGGCGGCGTCTGGCTGAACGGTGCATGTGTAAATGACTTGTGAAGCTTCCTACGCTCAACACACACAGACGCCAATGCAGGGGAGGATTTTCTTCTTTTCGATCTCTTTTTGAGGCTTCCAAACTTTTAAAGACACAGTTCATCCAAAAAACCTGTCATCATTTACTCACCCTGATGTCGTTCCAGAAGCACATGGCGTTTATCCTCCTGTGGAGCACAAAAGGGGATGCAGAATGTCAAAGCTGTGTTTTCCCAAAAATTTTTAATGAACGTTACATATCCACCCAACTCAACCAACAGCTTGCTGCTCGTCATCAGTAGTTCAGTTTCTCGTTTTTAGGTCACAAGCAACTCATGACCTATAAGTACGTCACGGGTTAGGAAGTTTCATAAGCCCTTGCCTGACTTCACTGATAACAATCCCTTATCTATGGCTTATTAAGACATGATATGTCAACATTGTGACAGGTGCCAGTGGATTACGCACTTCCTCTGATTCATCCAGCAGACGTGCCAAACAGACGGTCAACCCGAGCAAA
>JAFVLL020028958.1:0-24133 GCA_021397915.2 Tor tambroides | reverse complement strand
CAGGTCACATGACATGAAACAACCAATGGGAAACAGGACACATGACCATGACAACCAATCAGAACATGACACATTGAACAAGGGAACCAATAGCAGAGACATGAGGGCAAGGGAAGCATGACACAAACAGGAACCATAACTAAACTTCAAAATAAAAGACATGAAAACAAGAACATGAAATAAAACCCAAAACAGACCTTACACATTTACAACTGATGAGTAGTTTACACTTTAGATTAGGGGATGCAGAAAGTGTTGTAAATGCCTTGTATACACCTACAGATCATTTGTAATGGGTAAACAAGATCTACAAATGATGTGCAATTGTTCCACAGGAACATGTGCAGTAATTATATTAAAAATATTAAAAAATATTGTTTAAACCATTTCCAATAATGATCTGTAAAGCTTATTTGGATTTTACCAAATTATCATTAAAGCGGCAGTCCGTAACTTTTTTTGGTTAAAAATAATCCAAAATCAATTTTTGAGCAAGTAAATAACCAGCTAGTGTTCAAAACTGTTGCCTTACATTAGCCCGATTCACAATGGTAAGCTTATAATAATGTTTTCTAATTTGAGGGTACTGGTAAGGAATTTGCATGAAATTCGAGCATGCCACGTCATTACATCACGTCTGTAAACATAAAGAAGTTGTCCTGGCTAGTAGGCTGTATCACATGTGAGGATACTGCAGGTGGCGGATCATTAATAGCCTTTTCTCACAGCAGCTGGAATAATTAAATTTATCATTTTGATGGCGGATTGTAATCCAGAAAGGATTATGCGTTTATGAAACACATGTAAGTGACTGAAATTAGATTATATTTTAGTTTTAAATGTGCATCTGATTACGGATAGGCCTTGCCCACATGGGAGTACACAAGTTGTATTTTAAAGAGAACCAGTTCTAAGGAAGAATAATTTGATTTTTGGGTTAAAACAGTTTCTTTATATGGAATTTGAATGGTATGACAATTAGAGTTTAGACTGTACAGAAATTGAAATCTACATGTAATGCTAACACACACTACAAACACATAGTCACACAATGCTGATGTTGTTAACATTAACATTTTGAGAACAAAATATAACAATAATAATTTGCATGGTTTGATGTGATATGAGCTAAGCGATCGTTAGATTTAATCACCATTGGTAGCGTGATTTATTTGCAATGTTGTTTTCCTCAGTTGGTCAGAACAAAAGTGGCAGATTTGTTACTTGTTCAGATGACAATATCCAGTGAAAATTCTTATTTGGGTCATAGTTCCAAGATGTAGGCTAGAATCTGTGATTCTGAAGTTCAGTATCCACACCAGTGCAGTGACTGACAGCCACCACATCAGAACATTAGATTTATCCGCTCTGAGGAACCGTGCCAGTGCACAACCCACGCAAAGAAAATAATTCTGCAAATAACTGCAATTGCAGGTTTCAATCAGAGATGGTGACAAAGTGACAAACTTACAGTCTGCAGCTTTAAAATACAATATCCTAAAAAGGCCCGTTTCTTTTTTGCTGAGTTTACATCATACTGGTGTACCTATTTTTGATAGATCTGTGTTTTCCTGTGTGTTTCATCACGGACGTATTATTATACTGATTTATAACATACACTCTAACACACCAATAATTTCACTAAGTCATAGTTACTAGTTCTAAAGTGCTGTTTTAGAATTAGTAACAGAGCCTTGGGAGTATCTGTTTAACTATTAACAGCAGATTTAAATGCTTGGTGGAAGAAAGTACACTGCTCAAAAAAATTAAGGGAACACTTTGAAAACATCATGCTGGATATCTATACTGATATGGACAGGGTAATATGTTAAGAACGAAAGGATGCCACATCGTTTGATGGAAATGAAAATTATGAACCTACAGAGGGCTGAATTCAAAGACACCCCAAAAATCAAAGTGAAAAAATGATGCAGCAGGCTAGTCCATTTTGCAGAAATTTCATTGCAGCAACTCATAATGATACTCAGTAGTTTGTATGGCCCCCACGTGCTCATAAGCATGCCTGACAATTTCGGGGTATTGTAGGTCATTTTGACAATGTTGGGGTATTGCAGGTCATTTTGTAGGGCTCTGGCAGTGCTCTTTCTGTTCCTCCTAGGGCTGTGTATTGGCAATAATCTGGCGATACGTATCACGATACATGGGTTGCGATACGATATATTGCGATACTGTATGAAAGGCAATATATTGGGATATTTCTTATTTTAGGAATAGGATATATTTTTTGGAAAGCTGTCATTAAGAACACACCACCATATGCAAACCTTAGCAAAAAATAAATAAATAAAAATGGTTTAACCTGAACACACTGAGATCTACATTTGCAATAATCAGTCCCTGTAACATTCAATGTTATTGAACCACTTTTTGTGCAGTACGAGTAAAGTGGGAAAAATTCAAGTGCTTGCAGGATTCTTTAGTTAAATGTATATGTATAAAATGTATTTTATAAAAAGACCATATATAATTTTAGACCCTGCTTTAAAGCTTCACAGTTTAAGTTTACAATTGTGACATACAATGTCATAACATTTTGATCTGAACAAAAAATTACATCTGCTTAATATCAATGAATAATAAAGTGCTCGCAGGATTCCTAAAGAAAACAAAACAATTGTAAAACAATAAAATAAATACAGATGTTGAACATTCTCAGAACCTCTCAACTTGGATTTCACAGGTTTTTCACTTTGTATTTATGTTCCGCATGGAATCGCCGAGACCGCAACTGCACAAAACACCCCCCGAATTACGAGAGAAAGCTGCAGCCGCGCAACGACCTTGCTGCCCGCCGCGCCCCGCGAAGGCTTTTCACACGAGACGCGGCAAGCGGCGGAACCGAGGCGGACATTACCACAAAAGCCCAAATGACGCCACGCTTCAGCTTTGTATACCGAAACAGGAACTGAAACAATTCTTTCATCCTCCAGTATTGGCAGCGAACTATATTAGGCTAACGCTAATATTATTGGCGTGCCCTAATACTAGTATTTCCTGTCACTGTTTAAGTTCAGAGATGAAGACTGCTATCTAGCGGTCAGGATATGAACTCAAAACTAAACAACTGCCATGAATCTTGTATGATTTTTTTTTTTTTAAATATCGATATTCCGTTTTTGAGAATCGATACAGTATCACCAGACAAAATATCACGATACTCACGTGTATCGATATTTTCTTACACCCCTAGTTCCTCCTTGCACAAAGGAGCAGATACCGGTCCTGCTGATGGGTTAAGGATCTTCTACGGCTCTGTCCAGCTCTCCTAGAGTAACTGCCTGTTTTCTGGAATCTCCTCCATGCTCTTGAGACTGTGCTGGGAGACACAACAAACCTTCTGGCAATGGCACGTATTGATGTGCCATCCTGGAGGAGTTGGACTGCCTGTGCAACCTCTGTAGGTTCCAGGAATTGCCTCATGCTACCAGTAGTGACACTGACCCTAGCCAAATGCAAAACTAGTGAAAAACAGTCAGAAAAATGAGTAGGGAAAAGATGTTAGTGGCCTCCACCTGGAACACCATTCCTGTTTTGGGGGTCGTCCCATTGTTGCCTATCTAGTGCACCTGTTGTTAATTTCATTAACACCAAAGCAGCTGAAACTGATTAACAACCCCCTCTGCTACTTAACTGACCAGATCAATATCCCAGGAGTTTAATTGACTTAATGCTATACTCTGATTAAAAAGTGTCCCTTTAATTTTTTGAGCAGTTTAGTTCTACACAGGAGTTTTTCTTTATGTAGTTGTTTCTTTGCAGTCCGGTGATATGGCTCTGTCTGTATCGGCTGCTGATTTAAGCTGTCAACATAAATATGAAAAATAAAAGGTACCATAAGGGTCAATTAATTTCAAGTCTCACATGCCCAGCGTTCTTTAAAATCATAGCAGTTTGAAAGGAGAGAGTTTTCTACAGAGTATAGTAAGACCTGCCAATCAGGGATTACAGGACTATGTCACACTAAGGACAATATTTAGTTACCCAGCAAGGAAATTAACAGTGATGGAACAAAACTCCTAAAATAAAATATGACCTCCACTATGAGATACTACATACTACAGTTATTCACACTGTGAATGATACCTTATGGAACACTGGGATATTTCTCAAGGATTGGTTTATTTCTAAAACAGTTTAAATGTTTAGTTTGAAATTATAAACATTTTAAGACAGAACTACCACAAGCTCTTAAAACAAAACTCTTAAAGTACAGAATAGCTCACACATCATGAAAATTCTGTCATCATTTTGTCACCTTCATGTCATTCCAAATACATATTTACACATTTCTGGTGAACAAACGTTAATGTAAGTAATATTTGCCATAACTTGTTTCCTGATAATTTCTTGATAATTTCTAATAATTGGAATCAGACTGTCAAGAATTAAAATGTTTATACACAAAATAGTAGGCTAGTAAAAATGGAAAATGATCATTTTGTTTCCAAGATGGTAATTGGACACCACACACTGACTTAAATATGCAACAAAGTGAGGACATGTGACAACATTATTAATAGCATATTAATAAGTGTGTTTGACCATATGTAGGCCTGCGCAGAGATAAATGTTGTTCTCGTAGACATACATAAAGCAGAATATTGTGCAGTGTATTTCATACTATTGAAAACATATTATGCAACACACAGTGTTTAATGTGCAGTATGTAATAAGCAGTACATTAGTATACCATTTTGAACATAACCACTATTGAAGATTTTAAAATGCTCATGGAGAGAATGAATGTGAAAATTCCAAGACTACTGGGAAAGGTCGGTTGTCACTGTTGAGCTCTATTCTTACAGACGTCGCTATTCTTCCACACCTAAAGAAACTGCTTGGTTTACAGAAAGTGTACATGCTACACCCAGTTACGCCCAACTATATTTCCTGTCACATCCATCACAAAGTACCACACCTATGAGCAAGTATTTTCTTGTTAGAGGGAGGCAATGAATTACAGTACATGCCAGGCAGGACTAAATTGGAATTAAATATTCTAATTGGGGTTTCTTTTAAACCTTTAACCCAGTGGTCTCAAACTCAATTCCTGGAGGACCACAGCTCTGCAGAGTTTAGCTCCAACCAGCTCCAACTCACACCTGCTTGGAAGTTTCTAGTGATCCTGAAGACCTTGATTAGCTGGATCAGGTGTGTTTGATTAGGGTTGGAGCAAAATCAAGAATATGTTATTTGTTCATTCTTTTTAACCTTTATTTAATTGACTAAATTACAAAGAAAAATGTCCAAAGATTTTACTGGACAACTTGCTTTTGTAAATATAAACACATTTTGATTTTGATGCTTGCAACACGCTCCAAAAAAGTTGGGACAGAGGCACGTTTAACACTGTGTCACATCAACTTTCCTTTTAATTACAGTGTTTATTTGTTTGGGAATTGAGGATACTAATTGTTAAAGATTTATAGGTATATGACTTAATTCCAATTATACAATTCCAATTAGGGCTGTCAAACGATTAATCGCGATTAATCGCATCCAAAATAAAAGTTTTTGTTTACACAATATATGTGTGTCTTCTGTATATATTTATTTTGTATATATAAAGACACACGCATACAGTATATATTTTGAAAATATTTACATGTATTTAAAAGTTTATATTTATATTCATATAATTTATATTATATAAAAATATATTTAATATATAAATATAACATGTTTTTCTTAAATATATACATGCATGTGTTTGTATTTATATATACATAATAAATATACACAGTATACACACATATATTATGTAAACAAAAACTTTTATTTGGGATGCGATTAATCGCGATTAATTTTTTGACAGCACTAATTCCAATATATGCCTCCATATCAATGGTACATTTGCACATATGCCAGTCACCCAGGGCCATTGATAGTGGGGTGAAAGATGGTGAACATTATAGGGGCCCACGTCTCTGGGGGGCACCTGGGCATTTCAACCAACTGGCCGAGGCCAGCATAAAAAGACGCTCAGGCCAGCCTTGCCAATTGGAACATTAAAAACTGTTTAAAGTATTCAAACAAGTATTCAATAAAACTCAACTGAGAACTCGTGCGTTGAGTTCAGTGTGCACACAGAGAGCCATGTCTCCTCTTCCTCCCACGCCTGAATGAACAAATATACCTTGTCAGTTTAAACATAAAAACACAAAAATACGACACCCACCGCGCACAGAGAGGGCCGCGTCTCACAGCCTTTGAACGCCGAATTGAGTTTTGCCTCTTCTTACTCTTGAACTGACAAATACATAAAAAATTATGTCACAATACCTGCCTTTGAGAGTATTCTTGAAAAAATTGTTGGTTATGTTTTAAGTGAAAGTAAACAATTAAAAAAGAAATTGAATGTGTATTGTGATATTGGATGCATTGTCTCTTAAAGTGACTGCTGCCAATTTAGCCTACTAGCTGCTGTCGGTGTCCTTAATGTTAATCCAAGAAATTAAATGGGAGAAAACCACTCACAGCTCTTTACTTAATTACTTTGTAGTTTTAACAAGAATTAACCCTTAAATGCATACCTCTGGTCTTTAGCGACTGGGGCATCATTCTCTACCCTCTCCCTCCTTCATTTTTTAAAGTTAGACATCAACTTTCTTAGTATTCCTCAATCTATTCATTATAAACAATATAACAAGAAAAAAATACTAAAATATAAAAGAATGCCTGTTTTATGATTAATATTTTATAAAAAGTGTATAGGGTCGCGAGGTATGTAAATGTGTGAGTATATTATTTTCTGCACAACTATATTTACATATCTGTTGACTCAATACGTACAATGCATCTTTATTCCTCGAGGTGGCACTGTTTGATACACAATGATGACATGATGTTTGACTCTGTCGTTGATGAAAGTCTGGATGGTCCCTTTGGTCTTTGGGACTGAGAACTCATTTTTCCCAGAAACAAGTTGAAATGGGAACTCATCTAACCACAGCTCACATTTCCACTGTCTTTTTGGCTATCTGAAATGAGCATCTCTGCATAGAATTGATGTATAGCTTTCTCCTAGAGTGACAAAGATTGAAGTTGCATTTATGGATGCAGCGGCAGACTGTGTTTAGTGACAGTTCTTTTCCAAAGTACTCCTGAGCCCATGTGGCTATATTTAACACCGCAGCATGACGGCTTCTTATGCAATTCCTTCTGAGGAAAAGTTTAACCCCCGGTTTCACAGACAAGGTTTAAGCCTATTCCCAGACTAAAGTGTAAGTCTGAGCTGTTTTAACTGAAAGAAACTTGCACTGACTGATCTTAAAATATATCAGTGCCTTTTTTTGTCTCAAGATCCACACCAGTAATGTTTTTTCTAAGGCATGTTAATAAAAAATTACTTAAATTTCCTAATTGAACAATGGCCTAATCCTGGCTTAGTCTAAGCCCTGTCTGTGAAACCGGGCCAAAGAGAATTAACAAACCATAGGTTTTCGATTTTATTGCATTTAACAAAATATCCCATTTTTTTCTAGAATTGGGTTGTTCTGTGTCTTTGTAAATTGTGAAATGTCTATTTTCATTTTTTCAATATTTTATCAAAATGTAAGAACTTGCTCCTCTAATAAGAAATACTTCAGAAAAACCTTTGCTGAAATTACTATGCTCAGTGACTGGTTCTTGTGTTTATCTGACTTAGAGACAAGCACTTAGTGTCATGACAGAGGCAAAGCAGATTTGATTTATCATTTTAGTTATACAGAACGAAAATCAAAAACCTAAGCTACCCTGAAAAGGTTAACACTGAGGCCTTAAATATTTATACCTAAACATTGCTCATCAACCCTAAAATTTTGCCCCAAAAATGATCACAGAATATAAATGAACAAGAACTTGAGAGTGAGAGAAACTCACAAAGTCTTTCAAGATTTTATTTTTGTATGTGTTTTTGCCTTTAATTTGATAGGACAGTGCAGAGAGGACAGGAAGCAAAGTGAGAGAGAGAGAGAAGGGGATCGGGAAAGGTCCACAAGCTGGAACTCGAACTCAGGACACCTGAAGCACAGCGGCGCTGTATGTCGGTGTGCTGCCCACGAGGCTGTTGACGCTGACTCGCAGTCTTTCATAACAAATATTTAGCACTGTTTCACCTTCCTCTGTGGTAAGTAGGCATTGTTTCATAATGTATGATGAACTGTCCTGTCAGGTTATGCAGGCTATTTGTAAGAATATCAAATGTAATGAGAGACAACTAATGTTTAGTCTCTTATTTAATACAATAAATTATGCATGAGGATTAACAGTTCTCTGTAGGCTTCATAAAATCTCTTGCTAAAAATATTTACAATCAGTTATAATCTTTACATTTTGACAATGCCCAAGATCAGTTTTTCTGGCTTTGAGCTTAGCAGCTTTTTTTTGGATGCGATAGCCACATTTCCACTGATATACAGTGTCATTAGACTCTTTAAACCAGGGGTGCATAGTGCCTATATCTCCAGGAACAGGATTTGGCATCTCCGCCTTAAACTATAAATTGCTGTCACACAGCCAGCCTTTTGACTATTGATATAAAGCCTGGTTCACTTTGCAGCTTATTTTTACCAAGTGCAACAGTTACGGCATCAGTGTAATGGTCATTCATCTCACATATCCAACTCAGGTCCAGAATCAAATAATGGATGCATACAAAGTCACAGCTTATCTTATTCTTGTTGATGTATCACTGCTTATACAGGATGCACAGGGTGATAAACAATGCAGACACTGACACAGACCACAGCACCAATACCCATGTTCTCTTGAACCGAGAAAGAAGATAATTTGTATAACAATCAATAAATTAAAAAAAAACAAACAATAAATAAAATAATAAACAAATGCATAATGACATACCTGAGATATACATGACAGCCTACACAGGGTGATAAATACTGCAGACATTAACACAGACATGAACATGCAATCAATTATTTTAGGGATAAAGTATGTTCACCATTTAGTTATCCGGCACTGCATTAGCAACATGTACAATAAATTTGCACATTTAAAATGTGAGTCTTATCAATAATACATTTCAAAGTTTCATCAGATATGTAGAAAAATCTAATACATTATACCCACAAGCAGTTACATTTTAATCAGTTTAACTTTAATCAACTTACCCACTAATGTGCATAACTTGGATGTATATAATGTAAAAGCCTACATTAAATTGTCGCCTTCTGATAATTGAAGGTCTCCTTCAATTATCAGCTGTCAGTATCACTTTACTATGTCATCAGGTCTGCTTATGTGTTAAGACAACTGGTGAAGAGAAACTTTTGTAAAAATAAATTAAGGGTGGTTTATCATCTGTACAGGAGTATCATAAACAGCTAATTTATAAAGATCAAACCTACTGCAATGTTGTATTACTTTGATCAATACTGATATATACATAGGCAGTGTGTGTGTGTGTGTAAGTTTAGCGAAGGCTTAGCCTTCCCATGGCCACAGGGACTTATGGCAAAAATGCACCTGGACATTCAAACCAAATCTATTACGTCTGTTGTGAATTGAAATTGAAAATGGGAATTGTAGTGAAAATTAATTAAAAGTATTGATTGCAGCATTAAGATTTGCTCATGTTGCACCTTATTTCTTTATATGCATTTTTACATCGTTGTGCATTATAACCAATCACACACAATTCTGTTGAGTTTATGAATGCAATGGCCAATCAGAGGCATCATCGCTGAAAGACAGGGGTTTTGCGAATTCAACAACAAAGTGCAGATGTACGTACAGCTTCAGTAATTATAACAACAGTTTTTTAGAGTACTTAAACTCATGATAGATAAGTGATTATGTTCTTTGCTCACTTTCTGTATATAATTTATTCGCTGTTTGAATAACCATAGAAATGAAAATGTCATAATTAACAACTTACAATGTTTTTATTAGCGAATAATGCCACCTACTGCATGACATTGGCATGACAGCTGACATAAAATAAGGATCGGGCTCAGGAGAGCCGATACCAATCAGTTAAAAAAAATGCTTGATTTGCCCTGATCCCAGTCCTTGAGATCGGCTCAGGACATCTCTAGTATATATCAAAATTCTCTCTGCCACTTGACTTACATCAGAGTCAGTTGGTCTGGTTGTTCATGTAACAATGTGTATTGAACTATATGGTACTTTATTTAGTAGTACTAAAAATAAGAAACATTAAATGAGTAATAGATTGTTATATGGATCTGCACACTGGAGGTTGCTGACAACCATGGGAGGAGGAAGGAACATGTCTAGTTCTCATGTAAGAGACATGTAAGAGGAATGCATTCAGGTGACAAATTAAGATGAACCTGGTAAAGAACAAGGGCCACCAGGCCTAGCAAGGTTCTGCTGTCTCAGTTCTGGGTTATTCAAGGTTATGATGGTCCTTGATGAGTTGTAAGGGGAAATCCCATGGAGCTCTTGGTTGATGATATCATCAGTTTTGTGCCACTGAGGTGAGTTTACATGAGGAGAAGACACATGGATGAAGCTTTGCTGTATTCCCCTACTGCTCAGCTAAAACTGCTCTTACACTATGTAGTGGATGCTTCCATTTTTATGATGAAGGGGAGAGCTGGATTGGGATAGATGTGGAAAGGGACACTCACATAGGCATTCTTGAGGTGTTGGAATATGTAGCAGGCTTCCGGATTCCAGGACAGAAACTTGGGCTTAGATTGGAGGAGGGAGGTTAGCAGAACAATAATCATGCTATAGTTACAACTGATTCTTCTATAGAAATTAGTAAAGCCAAGAAAGCATGGAAGATCCTTCCCAGTACAAGGAGGTGTCCAAGTTTTGAATGCTTCTTCTTTTCTGAGTCCATCTGCACACAGGTCCGATGTTGTAGCCAAGGAATTGTACTGATGGTTGATGAAAAGAACACTTCTCAGCCTTGAGGAACAAACAGTGTTCTTGCAGTTTCTTGAGTGCCCAGGTCACAAGTCTTGAGGTGCTTTGTTAGGTTGCATGGAGAATGTAATCAATGTGGATTAGCATGTAGTGATGCAGGCATTCCCAGAAGACTTCATTTATGAATTTGATATGCATCAAATCTCGTAGCGTAAAATGTGGACCCAAGGGCAAAGGAAAGTAAATGCAATAGTTTATTAATAAAAAGGAAACATAGGCAGTTTGCTGTTCTCTGGCTAAACTTGGCAGGTGCAGAGCTGAATACAAATTTAGGTGAAAAAGCATGTCAGCATAAGGTCTTGGGTGAGGTATTCAGAAGTCCAGGCAGTGGGCAGGTGGAGTGTGACTAGTGCAGTCCCCAACCAGCAGGCTCTTTCCCGTACTCAGCAACAGGAATAGTATTCATGGGCAGCAGGATGACTAGGCAGAGAACAAGTATGAAGCACAGGACATGACCAGACTAGATAGGACTGGACTGGACTGAAACTAACTTAGACTAGAAAAGAAGTCTGGAGATCCTTAGAACGATCAGTCAGTAACCAACAATAATTTAGCAAAAAGCCTATAAGGACACAGGGATAAATAGAGAAGAAAATCAGAGAAAAGAGAAAACAGGTGCCATCTCAAGCAGCGTGAGCACTGTTTGCGATGGCAAAGAGCTGAGTCTAAGTAGATGTGCAGAACAGAGAATGAGCGAGAAGGAAAGAAAGGGGGAAAAAAAAGGCAAACTCGGCTCATGACAACAAAAGCATAACTCATTGTAATCAGTTGTTCTTTACACTTACAAGTAATAAACAGATGCCACTTTCTATTTCTGACCTACTCCACGCTCTTGCTATAAGGAAACAGGACAATGGATTTGGAGCATTAGATGCGTAAAGTTTAGACACGGTGTTGGAATGTTTCAAACCATATTCTTTTGCAATTAGTTATGATGATTCAGCTCATCTTGCTGCAAATCTGTGGTGTAAATTCAACTCAAACAAATGTGCCCCAAGAACACCTCAACTTCCCCCTTTCAAAAATATTGTTTCCAGAACCACTCATTGTTCAGTACCATTGAAAAATGCTGACTTAAATGATAGAGCTGGTCATGGATTGATGAGTCTCTGATAGGATGAAGGAAGACTTTTTTGAAGTGTTCGATGAAGGCATCAAGGGACTGATTCATTGAACTGGCTTGATTCCATATGGTTTTGCCCACTGCAGTGCTCATACCATCCAATATTAACTAACAGTGGAACCACAGAAACCATACATCACAGAAGTTTTGGGACAGCAGCGCCAGGCCAGAAGTTTCAGGTCAAAATGGGTAGAGCTTATACAGACGTGCACAACCTATACATGTAATTTTCTTTTATCAGATTTTCACACAGAGTGACAGTTACACACTGCACAGTTTTAGCCCTGATTATCACTTATCAACAGTTTTGAGGAAATCTCCAACAAAACCCCAAAAGTAGGGGAAAATCGGCGCTCGGTCACATGAGTAACAATTAGGGCTGTCAATCGATTAAAAAATTTAATCGCGATTAATCGCATGATTGTCATGAGTTAACTTGCTATTAATCGCAATTTAATCTCACATTTTTATTTGTTCTAAATGTACCTTAAATGAATACTTTTCAAGTTTTTAATACTCTAATCAACATTTGCATGGATAAATATGGATGCTTTATGAAAATGTATGTTTATTATTAATGAAACCATAGTCAACAGAGCATGAAGACTAGACATGTTTCAAAGGTCATAGATGTTTTTCAAAGAACTTGTTCATGTCTATTAGACACACGAAAAAAGAAATACCAGGTTCCCATTAGTTCTCTTTCTTTGCACTGAGCAATTTACTTACACAAACCTGTTTACATTTGCTAAATGCTAAATGTACATTTATTATTTATTATTACATTTGTTTGCCTCTCTGTGCCCACATACTGTATTTTGATGAAGCTAAATTCTCAATAAAACTGTTTTCATTGGTATATTTTACTGTTTCTGTTGTCAGACAACGGAATGAATATGAAATAGTGACTGAAACACAACCCATAAACGTGATCAACATAACCAGCTCTCCCTTCCAAGATGTTAATCTGCACACAAAAAAAATCATGATAATCGAGCCGTCGTCTGATGAAATCAAATACACATGAGATAAAGACAATAGCTGTGCTGTGATTTTGGCTATACTTGCATGTAAAATTAGAGAAGCAACATAATATCTGTGTTTAACTGAATTAAACCGCTGCCGCGTGCTGAACAGAAACTGAGCAGACGCAGAGAGAGAGAGAGAGGTATGCGCGCGCTGGGAGAGCAAGACCTCGCGCTCGCGCGGCTGTACCGCCGATTCTCAGAAACTAAATAAGGGCGCTTTTTTGAAGGGAAAAAAGTCGCTAAAGGGGTCTGCACTGTTGCTAAGTTGGCAACACTGTGCATCTCCATTTCTCCAACTACGGTTTGGGCCACGGGTCAAACAGAAAATACGCGCTGCGTTAATCGCGCGTTAAAAAAATTAGTGCCGTTAAAATGAATTTGTGTTAACGTGTTAACGCGTTAACTTTGACAGCGCTAGTAACAATCATGTAGTGTGAATTATCAAAGACAAAGTCTGAGAGAAGAGCTGATTCATCACTGATACTGTTAAGATATTTAGCATGGTGAATATCTTGACCTGTCTGTGAGTCCTGTAGTGTGAAATTTGGAAATGGTACATTATTTCCTGCATCACTTCTTGCGTGTGTTTGGTTGTGAAACATAGTTTGTAGACCAGACAGAGTTGTCAATGATTCCTCCTATTGAAAATTTTGTAATGTGTGAGCCCCTGTCACTGATATGTTGTGTAGTGTGCACACAAAAGCAACTACTGTAAATGGTACTCCAGACAGTTGTGTAGTGTGAGAATACCAGTGATGCAGTGTGTTTCTGGCATTAGTCAAACTAAACAATATTGCACCCAGAAGAGAAGAAATCATTGAATAAAGTCATTATTTTTGTTTTCTTTGCACACAAAAAGTTTTTCTCGTAGGTTCATTAAATTAAGGTTGAACCACTGATGTCACATGGACTGTTTTAACGATGTCCTTACTATGTTTCTGGGCCTTGAATGTGGTGGTTCTGTTGCTGTCTATGCAGGGTCAGAAAGCTCTCGGATTTCATCAAAAATATCTTAAGTGGGGTTCCGAAAATGAATGGTCTTGCGGGTGAGTAATTAAAGGTTTAGTTCACCCAAAAATGAAAATTCTGTCATTTAATTACTCACCCTCATGTCGTTCCAAACCCGTGAAAACTTCGTTCATCTTCGGAACACAAATTAAGATATTTTTGATGGAATCTGAGAGCTCTCTGACCCTCCATAGACAGCAACGCAACTGTAATGTTCCCAGGTCCAGAAACGTAGCAAGGACATCGGTAAAATAGTCCATGTGACATCAGGGGTTCAACCGTAATTTTACGAAGCTACGAGAATACTTTTTGTGCGTAAAGAAAACAGTAATAAAATAATTATTCAGCATTTCTTCTCCCTGAGTTACCATCTTCCGCCATTTTGGAGAGTACCCCAGAACGTAATCAGCATTGTTTACATTCAGTAGACAGTGCGCGCATGCTGAACATAAATAACGCTGATTACATTGATTACGTTCTGGGGTACTCTCCAAAATGGTGGAAGACAGTAACTCAGGGAGAAGAATTGTTGAATAAATTATTGTTTTCTTTGTGCACAAAAAGTATTCTCTTAGTTTCGTAAAAAAATTACGGTTGAACCCCTGATGTCACATGGACTATTTTACCGATGTCCTTGCTACATTTCTGTGTGTTGATCGTGGTAATATCCTTGCTGTCTATGGAGGGTCAGAGAGCTCTCAGATTCCATCAAAAATATCTTAATTTGTGTTCTGAAGATGAACAAAGGTCTTACGGGTTTGGAACGACATGAGGGTGAGTAAATAATGACAGAATTTTCATTTTTGGGTGAATTATCCTTTTAATGACAATTTTTATTTTTGGGTGAACTATCCTTTAAGGTATTGCCCCCCTAAGTAGCTTTAGTTTTAGTTTAAAAAAAAAGTAGCAGCTACTTTTTCAAGTAAGTAGCTGTTTATGTTTAAATCTACTCTAGTGTTTTGCACATATTTCTGTGGTGATTATGTTTAGGGGCAGGGGTCATTAACCTGATATAAAAACAATAGAGGTATATGAGTTTCAGCTCTCTAGGCCTTACGGTTTGGGCTGCACGATCAGTTTTAGCGTGGAATAATAATAATAAAAAAAATCCTATATACAGTTTGTAAGGTATTCAAATCATTACATTTATGGAATGTCACCATAAAACATGGAAACCCAACATGTGTGTGTCTGTGTGTGTATTTACCCCTTAAAAGGGTGTGCAAAGTTACAGATATTTTTATTCATCAAAGTTCTGTATCATGTATCTGTATTTGTCATTTATATAATGTCTTATGTAAGTATAAATATTTTAATTAGGGGTTCAAGCACGCAGTGCTGAAACCCTATTGTAATTGATAGGATTTTTAGGGGTTCGAGCACGCAGTGCTTAAACCCTATTGAATCTGTTAGGATTTTTTTTATTATTATTATTCCACGCTAAAACTGATCGTGCAGCCCAAACCGTAAGGCCTAGAGAGCTGAAACTTGGTCAGATGGTAGTAGTCTGGCTCGCTACTCAGGCGCAAAGAATCGGCCCAATCGGCCAAACGGTGGCGCTACAGAGCAAAAAACTAAATTTTCAGACATTTTTGGCCATAGCTCGTAAACCATTTGTCGTAGACTCAAAAACTTTACATCGTTGCGATCCTTGGGATAGCATGAACAAAAGTGTTTATGTGAGTTTTTCGCTCTACGACGCACTGTTTCTCCGCAAAATTGACCTATATCCGAAACCTACTTTTGCGAACTAGTCCTAGGTTTTTCGCCCGATCGGAATGAAACCACTGCAGAAATAATCTGTGGACACTGAATATCAATAATTATCAAAAAAAAAAAAAAAGTTGAAATTTCGATTTTTGTGCGAAACAGTACACCAATTAGTGTCTATGCTAATGTTAGCCAAATGTTAATTGAAGCATAACTCTTGAACGGAATGAGATATTTTCACCAAACTTGGTACACATGTGTATGAGCTCAATCTTTGGTCAAATAAAAAAAATTGCAAAGCTCTGCCACTTGGTGGCGCTATAAGACTGAAAAAATTAAAAACAGCTATAACTAGGCAACTGTTGGTCCGATCAACTTGAAAATTGGTATGCAGCATCTTGGCCCAAAGGGGCACAAGTGTATATGAGGACATTTGCGTATCTCAAAAAACATGGCCGCCATTGGCCAAACAAGTTTAAGCACCTATTTGACAAGGTTAACGGAGGTCGATCGGAACGAAACTCGGTGGGCATGTTCGACTCATGGCCCTAAAGGTCTGTAAGAATTCAGCTACTAAGAAATCAGCCACTGGTTGGCGCTAACAACATTTTGTGGTTTTGTAATCACGTGGTGTTTCACACATCCACACAATATGCATATCATTTAATAGATCTCCTCATAATGCACAACTTTGCCTCAAGAACCATTGCTGTTAATCAAATAGTTCATTAAATATTCACAATTATGTTAAAAACCTACTTTTGCGAACTAGTCCTAGGTTTTTCGCTCAATCTCAATCAAACCACTGCAGTAATAATCTCTGGACTCTCTAGATCAATAATTATCAAAAAAAATGTTGAATTTTGTTCTTTGTTTACCTTTAACGGGGTCATTTAGAAAAGGGGCGTGGTCAAATATTCCCAAAAGCCTATAAAACCTGAACGAAAACACAAAACTTTACGAAACTTGGTGAAAACATGTCAGACGACTCTTAACAAGCACACAGAGTTTCATTGAGATCGTACCATAGGTGGCACTATAACAGTTAAAAAGGCCTCAAAAACACAATATTTCTGTATAAAATGACCTCAAATTGTAGAACATGTTCATATATTCACTCAAACACATGACCTTCATATCATATGATAGATCTCCTCATTCTGAGCAACTTTGTCTCTGGGAGTAATGCTATGCATCAAATTGTTCATTAAATATTCACAAATATGCTAAAAACCTACTTTTGCGAACTAGTCCCTGGTTTTTCGCTTGAGATCGTACCATAGGTGGCGCTAATACAGTTAAAAAGGCCTCAAAAACACAATATTTATATAGTAAATGACCTCAAATGGCAAAAAAAAAAAGTTAATATATTCACACAAAGATCTTCATATCATATTATATATCGCCTCATTCTGAACAACTTTGCCTCTAGGATCACTGCTGTCAATCAAACTGTTCTTTAAGTATTTGAGATTATTAAAAAAAAAAAAAAAACTATTTTATCAACTAGCCCCCAGTTTTTAACTCAAAATCAATCAAATCAGTGCAGTACTATTCTCTAGATTCTCTAGGTCAATAATTATCAAAAAAAAAAAAGTGAACATTCGCATTTGGACAACTATAAACCAGTCATTTTATAAAATGTTCTTTACATAGTGTACCCAAAGGCCTATGAATCCTAAAACAAAGGCCCCACATTCTCAACATGGTGTAAAATGATGCATTCTTTCATTCTAAACAAGCATGCAAAATTTAAGAGAGATTGGGCAAAAAAATAACACTATAATAGTTATAAAGGTTATAAACACAGTGTTGTATGAGAAAATGAAATTTATAACCACTAGATGGCAGCGGAAGACCACTAATAGGCTTATTAAACTCTAAAACAGTACTGCTTATTTAGGAGACTTATAAAATCACTGTTATAACATTTAAAATCACACTGAGTTAAAGTTTAACATTTTGTTCATACAGATAGGTCAGTTTTGACAATTTTGCCATATTATGATCACAGAAAAACCTGAAAATGACATATAAACTCTTAAAAAGAGAAGACTTGCAATAAGTATTGTCACTTATCGTTTGTTTCAAATATCTATATCTGCAACAACATATGTGGTATATATGTCGTGTGTGTGTGTGTGTGTGTGTGTGTGTGTAAGCATGCTTACTGATTATTAATATGATAGTTTAACCATTTCATTTCTATGTGTGTGTGTGTGTGTGTCTGTGAGCCTATTATCCATTTTCAATGTGTTTAACTGTCAGCCATACATCCAGGTTGTCCTAGACCAGGGGTAAGCAACGTCGGTCCTGGAGTGCCGCTGTCCTGTAGAGTTTAGCTCCAACACTAATCAAACACACCTGAACAAGCTAATCAAGGTCTTCAGAATTACTAGGGCTACAGGCAGGTGAGGTTTTTTTCAGGGTTAAAGCTAAACTCTGCAAGACATCGGCACTCCAGGACCGACGTTGCCTACCCCTGGCCTAGACTCTAAAAGCATACCACCTTAAAGGCCTTAAAATGCTTGAACCCCGATAATCGCTGCTTGCAGCTATATTTCTATTTGAAATTGTGTATACAGTACAACACAGAAAAAAATGTGCTTGTAAGAGCATTAGCATGGTATCTCATGCTTAAAAGGAACATAATTCCGGCTGGCATGCAAAGAAAATATGCAAGTTTCCCTGCTGCAAATGCTAGCAGGATCCTTTAGATGGAATTACGGTCCCTTCTGTCCAGGTAGGCAGTGATCCAAGGCTGCTTGGGGCAGTTTGCCTCATTAACCAGTAAAAAACTAGCAGCATCACACTACTAGTACAATGACTCATGTACCTTAGTGCCTGGCATATAAACACACACTTCTTTTGTGTTTGATCTTAGAGAGTGTTTGATCTAATAGAGCTCAGTGTTCAGCTGTATTTAGTTTGAAAATGTGTGCAAAGGTGAGATGCTTTCTTTTAACATATTCCAAGAGCAACAGATCTTTTGGACAGCTGCCAAGTGGGATATTTGCATACAACCCATCATAACAAAAGCAAAAGCAAAGGCAAAAAAAAAACCGCCTGCAAAATGCGTAGTCACAAGAACAGGGCCTTGCTTGTAGTGTTGTAAAATTTGACCAAGACTAGTTAAATGTTTTGAAGGTCTTTTGTATTGGTACTCGGTCTTGTCTCTGTCTCAGACTAAAGGTCATTGCACAGAGTCCGAAATTTTCTCAGAAATTTTCGCACATTAAAAAATAAATACGACCTCATGTTGTGTCAATGACGTTTACACACTGCCTCCGAAACTTTCGTCTGTCCTAAAAAAATTCAGATCAGGTTAGATTTTCTGCGTATTCGCATCCGTAGCATGCATTTTGATAGGAAAGGATGACGAATACGGAAAAACAGAAAAACGCACGCAAAAATTTCAGACTCAGTGTGCAATGCCCTTTAGTCAAATGGCTTTGGGGGTCAAAAGCGCTCGGGCACGGTTCAGATCGCCTAGTGTGAGTACACCCTGAGACAGAGACAAGACAGAGTACGAATGCGGGGCACGTGAGTACACACTAAGAGGACCTGGGATTTTATTCAGGCTGGTCAAGACCACAACTGCAGGAATATCACTAAATTGTATGTACAACTGTAAATGCAATAACTTTATTTATTTATTTATTTGTTTGTTTGTTTGTTTGTTTGTTTACCATTCTGCCAAGTCAGAAATTAATGAGGGATTGTTTCAAAAATGTCACCAAAATAAATATAATTTCAATATATAAAAAAGTATAAGAGATCTTGTTTTTTATATTATAGCATATCATATAATTAAGCAATATCACAAGAGCAAGATTGTTGTTTTCAAGAATATGGCAATGGCAATTTTATTTACAGTATATAGCACTATTTACTACAACCAGAGTTGACCAATGTGCTTTACAATGAATAACTAAAAACAGCAATTACACAATGAAAAATAAAAAGCAGTAAAACCAAGAGGGAGGAAAAAAACATCATAACATGCAACAAAAACATAGGACAAGGATAAAGAGTGTTTCAACCAGAATTAAATGCCTTATCGAACAGATAGGTTTTTAATGTAGATTTAAAAATAGCCACAGACGAAGCCACCTAAATTTTTAACATATTGCTTAACACATGAGAATAACCCACCAATTGGGATGGGGAGCAGTCAAAGAATCTGAGGGTCTAAAAACAATAATTTCAGTTTTTTTCCTCATTGAAATTCAGAAAGTTTAGTGACAACCATGCCTTTACATCTGTCAAACAGGCCAGGAGAGCATCCAATCCATCCGAATTCCGTTTTATAGGCAGTTAAACTTGTATCATCAGCATAACAATGGAATGACGGCCCATATTTTCTAAAAATGGAACCAAGTGGAAGGATATACAAAGAAAAGAGGATGGGAGCCAAAAGGGATCCTTGGGGAACCCCACAGGTTAACACAGCATTACTAGAAGTAAGCTCTCCTATCTTAACTGAAAAAGTTCTATTTGTAAGATAATGTTGAAACTACGCACTGCCTGTAATAGTGTTCCAATCGATCAATAAGGACAGCATGATCAACAGTATCAAATGCAGCAGTAAGATCTAAAAGCACAAGAAGAGTGTAGTTGCCTGAGTCACACGTTAATAGAATATCATTAAAAACCCTCAACAATGCATTCTCAGTAGAGTAATATTTTCTGAAAAAACTCAAAGATCATATTGTCAGCTAGAAAAGTTTGCAATTGTTCAGGAGCTGTTTTCTCCAAAATTTTTGTAATGAACAATCAAATATGAGCATGATTGCAAACATGATACTGATTTTATAGTTGATTTTAAATTAAAATTTTTGCTGTATTACAAAAATTAGTTCAAAACAAATATACAAACATAGCAGAACTGTTTCAAATCAACACAGCAGTGTTCATTTACTAAATGAATCAGATGCATGATTCTGTGATTCTGCTGCCACCTACTGGAGGTTTTACTTTCAAATTAAAAAAGTATAATTTTATTTTTCCATCATATTTCTATTTTCAAAATGTATATTATTTTATATTATAATTTAATAAAATTATTTGCAGTTGTAATTTTAGTGCAAATGATGATGATGATGATTGTTATTACTTTATCAAGACAGCCAGTAAATGTGTATCTTTCAGATGATTTTCAGGTGTGCTGGTCTAGTCTTGGTCTTGACTCGGACTCGCCCTGCCTTGTCTTTGTCTCAAACATGACTTAAGCTTAGAAAGCACACACTAAGTGGAAAGCATGTCCACCTCACATATACAATAAATGTATAAATACTGTGTACACACACACACACACACACACACACACACACACACAAACAAACACATCATTTTAGTGTTTTAATGACATTTACAATTGCATTGTATTGTGTCTCAGTTTCCTTTTATCTTTTGATGGAAATTCTTAGATTATAGATGTTATGTGCTGTGATGTCACACCCACTAAGCAATCAAATTCCAGAAGCAACTGTAAAATACTGTAAGCTACAAATAGCCTCAAATAACTATGCTATGTAGATGCTCTGTGACTGAGTGAATCGACCAATATATACAGCAGTGCACTTTGTGGTAGGATTCTTTTTTGGCTTTATAAAATCAGATGAAATTTGGGTGATAATTAGACTGAAGACATTGGGTAATAATTAGGCTGAGGCTTCTTCTCCCTCGTCTCTTTTAGTGCTATTCAGATGAATTTGTGTCATAACGGCCTGCTCTCCAGAACAGATTGTGCCACAGATGTCTCACAGTACTTCCTGCTAGAGGTGATCAATAAATTCTTTTTGTATCATAAAAAACATAGCATGGGCTTCTTGTAATTAATACAATAAAACATAAAATACATATTCTTTGTGATGTACTGATCATCAGGGTTGGGAAGGTTACTTTTAAAGATGTATTTCATTACATATTACAAAATACATGCTTTAAATAGTAATTTGATCATTTGTTAGATTACACAAGTTTTGAAACTTAATCTAAATACTTTAGAATACTTTGGAATACTAATAAGGTATGTAGTAACAAAGGATCCTCTAGAGAAAAACAACATCCATCAAACATAGAACTTGGTTTTCCTCTGCATTTTATTTTTAATAACATCAGATTTCCACAATATGAAAAAAAATGCAGATTACTTAAATTACTGATGCTCAAGAAGGCATCACAATGAATTAAAAGCTGGGGTATTACAGTATTAGCTTTTGAAGGGCAGTACTGAAAAAAAGATATGTGATAATACTAAAACAACATATCTGAATATTACTTTTTTTTTTCTTTATACAAAAAGACATGCATGCACCATCACTTCTCAGAATTCTTCAGGAAGTGGTTTATCTGACCGGTGTAGTGTTGTGCTTGTTTTGTTTTTTTTCTCTATATGACTGGATTAATTGTACTCTATGGTCTTCATCGAGTAGATTATTCTTCTCTAGCATTTTGTTAGAATTTTGTGTCCTTGTTTTATTACAAGCAAGGACTCTCAGGTGCGCTAACTAATGATTTAACTTAAAGGGGGTCATTGGATGCGACATGCACTTTTACAATTGGTTTGAACTGACATGTGTGTTGGCAGTGTGTGTACACTACCACCCTATAATGATAAAGATCCACCCAGTGTTTTTTTTTAAACTTGTTAAATCATTTCCCCTTTCTCATATCAAGCCATTCCCAGATGCCTGTCTGTGTGATGTCACACAGACCCAGGACCCTCCCATGATTGTTGATTGACACTAGCGTTTTACATGCTCTTATCATCTGATCGTGGTTGTATCTCTCTATTAGTGATACTGGATCTTAGCGCCGCGTATGACACTATCAACCACAACATTCTTTTAAATAGACTAGAAAATTGTGTTGGTATTAGAGGAAGTGCACTGGCATAGTTCAAATCACACTTATCTGACCGCCATCAATTCGTGTTAGTAAATGAAGAGGTATCATACCAATCACAAGTGCAGTATGGAGTACCTCAAGGCTCAGTACTAGGCCCTTACTTTTCACGCTTTACATGTTATCCTTGGGAGAGATCATTAGGAAACATGGTGTTAGCTTTCACTGTTATGCTGATGCAGTGTTGGGAGTAACGCGTTACTGTAATTAAATTACTTACAGTTACTTATAAAGTACTTGCGTTACATACAGTAAATAATTTCAACAGTTCTAAAATCGATATTGAATTTGAAATCTAAATTTACTGTCTAAAGATAAAATTGAATGCAGCAGCTTTAACCCTCGCCGTCTCGTTCACGTTCAGATTTTCCTTATTCACAGAGAAACCTTAAATACTCAGATAAGACTAAAATCAATAGAATCTAAAAAGCTTGAAGTGTCTACTTTTAAATGAACAAATTCAAATCGAAAACAAATATTCCTGATTATATGATCCGTATGAAAGCGAGGTACAGTCTTTCCCGTATCTAAAAGCTTGAAATTTCTACTTTTAAATGAATGAATTCAAATCGAAAACGAATATTATCTGATTATGTAATCTGTATGAAACTAAAGCGAGGTACAGTCTTTCCTGTATCTGAAAGCTTGAAGTTTCTACTTTTAAATGAACAAATTTAATTCGAAAACAAATATTCCTGATTATGTGATCCATATGAAAGCGAGGTACAGTCTTTCCTGTATCTAAAAGCTTGAAATTTCTACTTTTAAATGAACGAATTCAAATCGAAAATGAATATTATCTGATTATGTAATCCGTATGAAACTAAAGCGAGGTACAGTCTTTCCTGTATCTGAAAGCTTGAAATTTCTACTTTTAAATGAACGAATTCCAATTGAAAACGAATATTATCTGATTATGTAATCCGTATGAAAGTAAAGCGAGGTACAGTCTTTCCTGTATCTGAAAGCTTGAAATTTCTACTTTTAAATGAATGAATTCAAATTGAAAATGAATATTCCTGATTATGTAATCCGTATGAAAGCGAGGTACAGTCTTTCCTGTATCTGAAAGCCTGAACGAATTCAAATCGAAAACGAATGTTATCTGATTATGTAGGCTAATCCGTATGAAACTGAGGTAGTCTTTCCCGTATCTGAGCTCATTATATGCAGTCACCTGCGTGCAAACGCCCACACCTAGATACAAAAAAAAAAAAAAAAAATCAAGATTCATCTAATTTTCATCATTTTTGAAAGAAGATGAGGAATTTATCTCATAAAACAGCGCGATCTGACATGGCTTTATTCAGCAAAGAAGGTCATTTCTGTCATTTATCACATTAGTTAACATGTTATTTTTACATAAACCTGTACGGATTTTACTAGTTGAGCTTTTCCTGAACATCTTTCCAAACTGAAATATATTGTTTAA
>JAFVLL020028957.1:0-60165 GCA_021397915.2 Tor tambroides | reverse complement strand
CTGAGGTGTGCAGTGGAGTAACCAGCACATGATCAGTGGAGCAGTGTCGTGTGTAAATAAGATCCAGTTGGTTGCCTGATTTGTGAGTAGCTGTATCTTACGTATCCGTATCGTAGTATCTTACCCCACTCTTCTCAATATTAGCCTTGAATTATCTATCCAAACAAGCACAATACACAAAATGCAAAACAATTTGACATGTTTTTAGAGGCTGGAAGGTGTCTACACTGGAAGTGAGTGATATGACAAAACTAAACCATGTCCATTATTATCAAAAAACCATTCACACTGTAAGCAACATGGTGTGATGCACCTGGTAGCTGACGCATAACATCTCTGTTGACTTTTTTCTAAGTCAACATCAAGATTATTAGATAAAATTTATATAAATGTATGATGGGAAGTGTGTATCTTCCTGCGACTGGTCACCATAACTTTGAGGTTTTTCCACTATTCACATTTGACATGGGTCTGCAGTATGAATGTTCAAATATTCCATGCAGTCTATGAATTAATATATTCATAATCATAGAAGCTGCATGAATAATAATTATAAAATAATTAGCAATAAATTGTTTAAAATAGTTTTAGATGTGTAGCATAGGATGTGTCGACTTCTCAGAAGTGCGTCAATTACCTGCTTGCAGTTGGACATATTTTTTGTTGCACTGCAACTATAAAGAAGCAAACAAACAATAAATAAATAAATAAGGATATATATATAAATTTACTCACCCATTTTATTGTTGCTGAGTTTAGTCTCACAGCCAGTCTCACAGTTAGTGACCTTGACTGAAGTGGTCCCAGGATGATTCATTGCAATATGATCAAATGTTGATCAATTCCAGTGTAGACATTGTTTAATTCTGTACAAATATGAATCTGCCCTGTGTTTTCCTGTGTATGTGTTTCTTTGATCAGGTGCTTTCTAACACAAATATAAGGTCGATTTATCAAAGTCGGTGTTAAATTTCAAGTTCTCTGATACTTATGTATTATGTACGTGTTGCATTTATCACTTAATGTGATGTTTTCTTGCACATGTGTATCAAAAATGAATTTACTGTTTGCTTAGCAGCTTAGGTACAGTAATGGATACTTATGCTTTGTGTACAACGTGAGGTGTTTTTATGTTTGTGTTCGTTTGTGTAAGAGTTGGTCTTTTAGACAGTATGTCATAGAAACAGGGCAAAGTGATAGATGGTGTTCTGTCCAATCCCTTTTATTGGTCTTTTGCCAAGATATCAAACAGACAAGTCCAGGTATTACCTGAGGCACCCTGCTAAAGTACTGTTTAGAAATGTACAGATCCCTCCAACTAGAGCTGAATTTTTAATTACAAAATGTGTGATTGAGTCCTCTTGTAAAATACAAGTACACTTAATTTTAAACGTGTGTGTAATGTATTTAAATACATTAGTAATTACACATTTATAATAATGAAGCTGCAGTTTGGTGCATTTAAATACATATGAACTTCAAGTGCTTTATAGTTGCTTTCGTATGCTAGTCAACACATCAAAATAAGTGTACTATTGTACTTTGAATTACTCGAAGGATAATTAATATGTACTAACATTAAACATTTAATTTGACATTATTGCAAAGTACACTTTTTAAAGTGTTCTCAAGTTAGTACACTACAAGTACACATTCAAGTGTACTTCTTTTTTCACAAGGGTCTAAACCAAAAGTCAAAAACCTCACTGCTGAATTTGTTATTTGATATTGAAAGAATATTGTGCTCAACATTCCTCTCTAGAATGACTAAAACTCCTCATTCATTTGAAGATTATTTTGAATGACAAATGTAGGCAATAGAAATGGCAAAACTGACATGTTGAATCATGAATCTAAGGACTGTCATAAAATGCACAGATATTGTGATAGATAAACGATAGATGTAAAGATGAACTGATGGATGAGAAAATCCATGGATGAATTTCACAAGGGCAGTTGAGGACAGACAGAAAGATAAAATTCAAGGAAGATTCAGGGGAGATTCACACAGGTTGAAGCACACCAGGTTTGGCAAGTGATGTTTGTATTGTCACAGTAACTGCTAAGAAAAAGGCCTCTCATCTTCAAATTCTTTAATTTTTCTGTTTTGTTCTAGTGATGAACACAGAATGCATCAACTGACCATATTGTGTGGTCTAGGCTAAACATAAGTATTCCCACATTATTATCCTTTTAGTTTCTGAAACAAGATGGCTATTAGATTTCAGGGTTAAGCTATGGGTTGAGGTTAGTGGCTTGAACATTTTCAACCATAATTTCTCTCAGATTTTAGAGGTTGGTTATGGTTTTAATTGAGTAAAAGTGCTACAGTTGATTAATGGGAATGTTGTACCAGGAGTAACAAAGGAGGCTGATCCAGGATCCATGTCCTGCTTAAAATCCAACATCAAGGAAACCAGATTAAGGAAGTCAGTCATGATCAGGAAGACAATGCTGCAGTCTTTAACATCCCATTATTTAACCCTGGTTTTGAATAGGCCCCATTTGTCTTCCATGGACTGGATGTTAACTAGCAGGATGCTTGGCAGTAGTGGTTGCCATGCGTGGACCTCAGCCATCCTTGCTTCTGAAGCACCTCCCATGACATTTGTTTGTGCATTGGTTGCTTTTACTGCTTCTGTTCTGCAGAATCTCTCTCGGAGTAGCCTAGTTAATGAAGTTGTTGCTGTAGTTCAGTGTTAAGGAGTAATTGATGGTGGCTGTATGTCAGAGCAGCATGTGGTAAAATGTCTAAACGAAGTAAATAAAGGATGAAATGACAGCAGGACCAAGGAGGATTTCATGCCTTTCTTGATTTATCACTTTTAGCCTTGCTTAAACTTCAGGCTGACTCCTCATCTGAAGCCTTTATTCTCTTGGAATAGAAGACCATGTTCAGAACATGTCGCCTCGTACGCTCTGAAGAGATGGATCAAGATGTCCTCAGAGTGCTTGAAAGATGCAAGTGCATTACATTTCCAACATTCTTGTCAGCTCAAACCTTTCATGATTCCAAGTGGGCTCAAAATCTGGGATAGATTCTGCTGTATACTTGAGTCCCAAAGATGGAAATACCACTCATATAAGAAACAGTGTATGGATATGGAATGGGGAGAACATGTGGTGAAAGAAGCATAGAAGAGGCCATCTATGTCAGATAATCTCCTCAACAGGGGTTCGGTCAGGGTTGCCCATTCCTGCTCTTGGAGGGCCCTATCCTGCAGAATTGAGCTACAACTGCAATTACACACACCTGAACCAAGGCAATCAAGGTCTTCAGGATTACTAGAAGCTTCAAGGCAGGCATGTTGGGACCAGGACCTCCAGGACCAGGAATGGAAACCCCAGGGTTAGGCGACCAACAGTTGATCGAGACACTCAACTGAAGAAAGTGGGATATAGAAAACAAAAAGCACTCTCTGCTGGTGGCCTAAAAGCTGAAAACATGAAGGTAAGAACATTTTTGAAGACATTAACTACAAAATTGCTTGCTTTTTGCAACTTTGAAGACACCAGACAATTCCAAAAATGATTAAACTGATCAATTGTTGTGTTCTGGATTTTTACTTCGTGTTTCCACCCAACAAACTCCATGTAAGCTCTTTTGTATCTTCTTCCTGGTGTAAGGACAAACGTGGAGGAAGTCTTCACCATGCATAACAAGTGCAATCTGTATGTTGGGATTCACAATTTTCTATCTGACCATTAACTGTGGCTGATGATTTATCTATGTTTTAGCTTCATATAAGACCACTGTGATCATCAGCAATTCAGAAAATGATCTAAAAGGAAAAGAGGTGACACTTTAGATTAGGGAACACTATTTACTATTAAATAGCTGCTTATTAGCATGCATATTACTAGCATATTGGCTGTTTATTAGGACTTAAAAGCATATGTTAATTACTTATTCTGCATGACCATTTATAGATCCCTTAACCCTACCCCATACCTAAACACAATTTCTACAACAACAACTTACTTAATTACTATCAATTATCAGCAAATTAGGAGTTTATTGAGGGAAAACTCTTAGTTAATAGTTAATATGTGTTCGCTAATCAAAAGTGTTACTGGAAAAGAAGTGTTTCCTATATGAATACGCCAAGTTGTGTCAGATACAAATATCCATGAATACAAATAAACTTTCAAAGTTGATTTGGGTTTGAAGACAGCAACTTGAGGTAAGGTGTGGTAGTCAGTCAAACTGGACAAGTCAGCATGAACTGGATGTTGGAGGGTGCTTGTCTATTTGTGCTTGTCTAATTGTTTTGAATTTCATCTTAGATGGAATAGGAAACCAGTGGAGGAGTAGTGTGAAGACAAAGTACTACAGTTCAATATAATTTGGGCAACATGATTCTGGATGAGCTGCAAAGGTTACACTGGGAGTCTGGTCAGGAATGAGATAATATAGACTAGGGCCTAGGAGTAGTGTTGAGAAAGTTGTAACTCTGTACTGACATGTGCACTGACAGAAAAAATGTGCAAAAATTGTACCTTTAGAGGTACAACAGCTTGTCACTGGGGCAGTACCCTTAAAAGGACAACTCTGTACCTTATCTATCCCTAAAAATTGCATGTTTGTAGTAGTTTTAGGGGTAAATAAGATATCCTTTTGAGGGTACTGCCCCAGTGATGAGATGTTTTTCCCTGCTATTTTTGCACACTGAATGTGAATAGTAGTGGGATGCATATGACAGACCGTTGTCCAGTGTGGCTCCAAGGTTCTTGGCTTTATGTGGGGAAATGACTGTGTTGTCTGTGACGAGGTCTTGGCAAGGATGTTTCTTGGCCGGGATGAACAGCAGTGTGGTTTTCAGTAAATTCCGCTTCAGATGATGGGCATTTATCCATGCACAAATACATTTCCAGGTGATAACTTCACTAAGTGATTTGGTATGAAGGCAGAATACATTTGATCCAAGTACTGACCCTGTGGAACACAAAGTTGGTGTGGAGACAAAGCAGATCCTTTTCATGGTATCTGGTTAGTTCTGTTTTGAGCCTGTAATGTCTACTTCATTGAGAGTAAAGAGGAGGATTCACAGCATTGAATGCTGCTGATAGATCTAGTAGAATTCAGGACTGATGAGAGGTTTGCTGTTTTGGCTGTATTAAGTACTTTGTTCAGTGTGATTACTGCAAGCTTTAATGAAATTTCCCAAATAAGGTTAATTAATTACTTGAATATGGATAAATATGATGCAGGTGACAATTCAATGATCTACAAAAGTCACTTTTATATGAGTACTTTCACAATTTGGGGATTGAATGCTACAGCCTTCCATAAAGTAAAATACATTGCATATGATTGCTGTCATTTCGTATGTGTAATGTGAGGAAAAAAAGAACTTAATTTTTGTTTATCATATTTTTATGATTATGTAACGATTTCTGATTTATGTGTTTAGAAGTGGTGCATATTAAGACATCAAGACAACAGACAAAGCAGTGAGATCAAAGATTAATATTTCCACATTAATATGTAAGTATCTAGCATTGAAATCAATTACCTGACAGGGACTAAGGTAATGGAAACATTGGGTCTCATTCACTAATAATTGCGTACGTTTTTCGTATTTATACGCACATTTGAACTTCTCACGAAAACTTTCCGCCTAATTCACAACACGTGCGTACGCACATGAGCTTGTTCTTAAACCCGTTCTTCTGTTAGTGAATTCGGAGTCTTCTAAATGAGCGCCCGCGTGCACGAGGTTAGTAATTAGCATAATACACGCCCAAACCAGCTCCATATAAGGGCTTTCCGCAAAGCGGCACTCGTCCAGAGAAAGACAATTATGGCACCGAAACAAAAGACAAATCCAAAAAATGGTGATATGGCTTAGGTGTGGTTCCAGTGAGTTGCATAAATCAAAAAGGACTTCTCTGGGCAACCTAAAGCGACTGAACAGCCATTCGTCACTCTCAGCAAACATATCTGTGCGCTCTCTAAAGACGCGCTCTCTCCTTAGAGCACGCGCCGCAATAGCAGTACCAAGTGTGCCATGCCTCCAAACACAAGGTGAGACACAATAATCACCGTTTATATAAGGATAGATCAGGTGATTTGTTGTTTGGACCTCTAAATAAATAAATAAATAAATATATATATATATATATATATATATATATATATATATATATATATATATATATATATATATATATATATAATTGGACCTCTAATTATACTTTATCAATTTTAATGTCTAGTTACTTTTCACCCACCCTGGAAATAACATATCTAACTATATGTAGGGTTCTTTATACATGCTTATAAGGCCCGGGCATACATGATTATTGCGTACGTGTGGTATAAGTTGTTCTTGAATTTTTTCGTACATTTAGAATAAATTTTAATACGAAAGGTTTTGATGAATCATGATTTATTCGTGAAAACGTCCGTACGCACATTTCACGCAAAAATGTGTGCGTACGCATGTTTAGTGAATGAGACCCATTATTTTCCCTGGCTTACTTCTGTCAGGGTGCTTTTAGATGAAACTGAGACAAAACTTGAGGACAGTGCAGCAGCTATGCACAACAGTAGCACAGAATACTCGTAGCCTCATGGAGTTCTGCTTGCAATAGTCACGCATGACAAATGCAGCGCCCCCTAGTGGCTAATACTTAAGTCTTTTTTTTTCAATGATATGTTATGTGTACTGTTGGCATTTATGTATTAACATTTATTATAATATAAATATAAGTTACTTAAATTATAATATAATTTAAGTAACAACAGTCTAGTAACGTCATATTGAAAAGATGACAAAGTTTACATTTCTAAATCTTTCTCATTACACTTTTTTGTTTGTTTGTTTTACAGAATTATTTCAATTGTTTTTCTAACTGTAGCTATCAAAGGGTTTATTTACTCAAAATTAAAAATTAAAAAGTCTTTCACTCACCCAATGTTGTCCCAAACCTGTATGACACTTTTTTTTCTTCTGTGGGACACCAAAGAAAATGTTTCCATACAGTGAAAGTCAAAGGGATTTGAAACAACATTGTATGGACAGCAACTTCTATGTTGCTTCCAAAATAAATACATACAAGTTTGGAAAGAGACAAGGGTGAGTAAATGACTTGATTTTCATTATGGTGTGAACTAGCCCTTTAAGTTGAACATTTATTGTGAAATAAATAATTTATTGTGAGGTTTCAGGGCATTGCAGGTAAACAGGTTAGAAACTACAATATGTACATCAGAAAAGTAAGCTGTGTAGTGCACTTGCATTACCAAGACTTTGATAATATTCCCATAATTATGTGACACAAATTATTTTAGTAATTTAGAAATCTACTACTTATTCCTAAACTGCAAAATTAAGTGTCAGATATAAAGAGTATTCGTTTCAACCTACCCCATTACCAGGGTGAGTTTTAACACTAATAGAAAACAAAGACATCTTTTTAAATTTACATTGATGTATTGTGATAATTAAATATACTTGATTAAAAGAGTTGTTATGCTACAAAGCCTCATGAGGGTTGTCTGATTCCATTCCTGCATAGCTAATTTCTAGTTGGTTAACTTTGTTGGTCTTTTCTGTATAAATAATTAAGTATAACTTTATATACTTATGACACTACACTTTAATCATTGTAATTTGATTATTTTCATGAAAATGAACAGGATACCTGAAAGGATGGGACCTAAAGAAAGTTAGCCACTGCTCGGTGAGGGATTGCAACTAAACTAACTTTCTAGTTTATATGTAAAATGTTATATTACAGTACATGGTTATTTTGAAATTGGTAAAACAAACAAAAAATAAATAAACTTTAAATTATCAAAGAAATTTCTGTAATTTCACTTTTTTAACAAAAAGTGATTGAAAGTGATATCAAATGTATTTGAATGTAGGGGGGAAACACCTGTAGATTAATTTCTAATTAAATCAATATTGCCAAGAAAATTATTAAGTTGTGCTATTCACACACTGAAGTCAAACCAAACACTTTCAAACCAAGCAGCTTTCTGTAGGCCAGCACAGCGAGTTAATGTTTTTAATCAGCTGAACAACTATTTAAACTCAAATGGATACCTGGACAATTTTCAATCTGGTTTCCGAGCGCATCACAGCACAGAGACAGCACTCATTAAGATAATAAATGATATTCGCTTTAATTCTGATTCTGGCAAAATATCAGTGCTGGTATTACTAGATCTTAGTGCCGCATTTGACACTGTCGATCATAACATACTTATAGGGAGACTGGAAAACTGGGTCGGGCTTTCTGGGATGGCACTCAAATGGTTCAGGTCATACTTAGAAGGGAGAGGTTATTATGTGAGTATAGGAGAGCATAATTCTAAGTGGACAGCCATGACATGCGGAGTCCCACAAGGCTCAATTCTTGCACCGCTCCTGTTTAGCCTGTATATGCTCCCACTAAGTCAGATAATGAGGAAGAACCAAATTGCCTATCACAGCTATGCTGATGATACCCAGATTTACCTAGCCTTATCTCCAAATGACTACAGCCCCATCGACTCCCTCTGCCAATGCATTGATGAAATTAACAATTGGATGTGCCAAAACTTTCTTCAGCTAAACAAGGAGAAAACTGAAGTCATTGCATTTGGAAACAAAGATGAAGTTTTCAAGGTAAATGCATATCTTGACTCTAGGGGTCAAACAACTAAAAAGCAAGTAAAAAATCTTGGCGTGATTCTGGAGACAGACCTTAGTTTTAGTAGTCATGTCAAAGCAGTAACTAAATCAGCATACTATCATCTCAAAAACATTGCAAGAATTAAATGTTTTGTTTCAAGGCAAGACTTGGAGAAACTTGTTCACACCTTTATCACCAGCAGGGTGGATTATTGTAATGGTCTCCTCACCGGCCTTCCAAAGAAAACCATTAGACAGCTGCAGATCATCCAGAACACTGCTGCCAGGATTCTGACTAGAACCAGAAAATCTGAGCATATCACACCAGTCCTCAGGTCCTTACACTGGCTTCCAGTTTCATTTAGGATTGAATTTAAAGTACTTTCACTTGTTTATAAGTCACTCAATGGCCTAGGACCTAAATACATTGCAGATATGCTCACTGAATATAAACCTAACAGACCACTCAGATCATTAGGATCGAGTCAGTTAGAAATACCAAGGGTTCACACAAAACAAGGGGAGTCCGCTTTTAGCTATTATGCCGCCTGCAGTTGGAACCAGCTTCCAGAAGAGATCAGATGTGCTAAAACATTAGCCACATTTAAATCCAGACTCAAAACTCATCTGCATTTGTTGAATGAGCGCTGTGCTTTTAGCTATTATGCCACCCGCAGTTGGAACCAGCTTCCAGAAGAGATCAGATGTGCTAAAACATTAGCCACGTTTAAATCCAGACTCAAAACACATCTGTTTAGCTGTGCATTTGTTGAATGAGCACTGTGCTACGTCCGAACTGACTGCACTGTATTTTATGTATAATCATTTTCTATTTCTGTTTTAAATTCATTTTAAATCAATTTCTAATTCCTTGTTTTTATTATTTTTAATTCCTTGTTTTTATTGCTGTGATTATTATTCTTTTAATGACTATTTTACTTCCTTTTTATGTAAAGCACTTTGAATTACCATTGTGTATGAAATGTGCTATATAAATAAACTTGCCTTGCCTTGCCTTGCCTAATGTCACCAACTTGGTTCCAGTGGGAAATCTGGGGAAATCTTTTGCTTTCATGTAAAATTCTACTGATTCCTATTGAAATGACTCGATTTTGAAGGCAACTGCAACTAAATATTATTAAAATTATACAATTTATTATTACTCAGTAGAAAAAATTGTAGAAACAGTTTTCACTCAGAAATTGCTAGTACATTTCACAATTAATTACAATGAAATCACAAGTATCACATTAAATAAAATGTGAAAATTTGAAATTGAAAGAACATTTAAATGTTTTATTTACTTTTATTTTTTTAACAGTGTATGAATGGGTCATAAAAATGTACTGCAGAGCGGGAACAGCTCTTGTTATTTCTTTGAAAGAATCAAAGACGGGTACTTTGAATCACCTCTTGATTCCTGAGTCCCCTCAAAGGGCTGTGTGATTCACTGCCATTGCAATAAATCCCCTAGAGAGGGAATCGCCATAGTAATCCCAGTTCCTCCATATCAAGCTGCTCACTAGAAAACTCTCCCATTTGAATTGATAACCTGAGCTCTAGATGTAGTTTTGCTCCATCCACATTTATTTGGGTGCATACTGTTGGTGTAGATGTGCTTTTCCCAGCGTGGGCCTAGGAGAGAGAAGATGGAGGGGCCTTTTCAGGCTGGGAGTGACAGATCTTTTATTGAAAGAGACTGGGCCCCCCTCACACACACACACCATGCCCTCCCCATCCGTGTCTGGGCCATTGTCACCAGGCTTGGTACTCCTGAAGTACCCCCCACCCCACCCCTCCAAGGGTCTTTGTCACTGTAAGTCCTTCTGCAGACTGAAACAGTGCCAAACCTCACAAACACACACACACATAATGTGTCCTTTTCCCAAAGGCTCATTCAGAAGGGTCCTTTGCTTGTCAGAATGCATCGAGCAGGTCTGCGCAGATCGAGAACGCTCGACGGAATGGAAAAATGGGGAGAGAGACTTATGCCATTATCTAGTTTTGGTTAGAAGTGTGTGTGTCGATATTGACAGCATTCCTCTGGAGATAAACCCCTCTGGCCCCACCCAGCCCCTCACAAGTGTGTGTGTGTGCGTGCAGGGGGAAAGGGGCAGTGCCCGGACCCCTACACTCAGATAGTGTAACACTGGAAAGCAGTGAGGCAAAAGACGAAGAGAGAGAGAGAAAGAGAGAAGGTGTACTGGGATGCCAACCAAGACCATCATTTGTGGAGTAAGTACAACTTTCCTGAAGATTCCTTCATCTACTTTGTTGTTTTTGTTAGATGTTGCAAGATTGAACATTCTGGAAACTTGCTCATGTTTCCAGTTGAAAATACTCTGTGCAAACATGTTTTGGAGCCACTAAATATTTTCTTAATGCTATTTTGGTAACACTTTATCCTTATTACATGTTACATGTATTTACTATATAGTAACAGCAATAAATTATACATAATCACATGCAACTAACACTAAACAAAACCCTAATTACTAAACCTAACCATACACAATAGTAAGTACATGTAGTTAATTAGTATTATGCATTACTTAAATGTATAATTACATTGTAACAAAGACACTAAAATAAAGTGTAAAAACTATTTAAATATGTCCTTTTTAAACTGTAATTTCACAAAAAAGTACTGAATAATATTAATTATGTATTTACTATAGGGCAGGGTTTGCTTTAGTGTAAGCTGCTTGAAATTAGACATCATTTACTGTTATTACTACAGTAAATACATGCAACATGTGTAAAATCACAATTATTACAAAAATATGACTACATTTATAAAGGCAGCCATCCAGTCAGCTATATTTTAAAATTATTTTGCCCTGTTCATAGGGGAATCTGATCTTTGAGTCCCAACCCAAACTATTATATGCAGTCATATTTTCTCTAATAATTTAAAATGTATTTTACAGTAGTCAAGATAGAGAGGAAACTGCATTGTTGCAAAATGTTCTCTCAAAAGATGTCCTAAAGATGTACATTTTCATTCTTACATAATGTGCAAGGGAGGGCAAAGCACTGATGTAAAGAATATGCATGGGACTTAAAAGAAAGACTAAGAATAAAAATATTCACATTTATACATGAGAGAAAAAAGTTTGTGTATTTACTTTGTTTTGTGATCTGTGTAGCTGTGGCACAAACAGAAACACCTTTGCACTTTGATTATGGATTACTGAATAGGGCACAGGGAACCTCTAAAAGAGGAACTCAAAGTCTCACCTTCATTTTTACAAGAATAACAGGACAATTCACATCAGATATGTTCTTAGATTCAAATTTTACAGGTCCTTAAAATATTTTGACACATCTTTCATTTGCTAAATCTCAAACTAAGTGGTATTTCCAAACAAATGTTTTTTTTTTTGTTTTTTTCTGAGCCCTTTTGCAATTGCTTTTAATCAGCTGATGTCAAGGGGATTTTATAGGATGTATAAAATCAATTCCCCTCAAGATCACTACAACTATACTTCATCACACTAGGGACACAAATGTTTGACAACAAGTAAACATGTCCATTTGTCTATATTTAATTAAAAATGTAAAACATTTTTATTTTGTGAAATATTTTCTTTGTAAAGTGCACTTGTAATATCAATCTTTAACACAAATGCTACTTAGTTTGATATTTTATCTAATGCAATGATTTACAGATTTAGTGTAATTTTACACTGAAATTACACAAAAAAGGACTGAGCAACTGTAATTTACAACATGTAGTTAGTAAATGTTTAGAGATAGGATTTGCTTTAGTGTTAATTTCTTGAAATTATGCATACTTTACTGTTATTACTATGCAACGTGTGGAACAAGACACATTAAAACAAACAGAAGTATTACCAAAATTTGACTACATGTAACTATATTTTAAAATTAAATGGTCTTGATTTTTGTTTAACATTCAGTTGCAAACATCTCTGCAAGCATACTGTTTAATATTTGCATTTTTTATCTGTTCACCATCTTATATAATGCAGGAATAGTCAGTAAAACATGTATTTTTGTGTTCCCATGCATGCATGAAAATAGTTGCATTTCACAAATATCTCAGTTGGCATATGAATATTTATGATGAGTGATAGTTTACCTCTCTACAGCAATGCATGCTCTTTTAAATCAGTCCAAAACTCACCAACATCACACACATTTGTTCATTTATGATCCTGATTAATGAGCCCCAAATGCATCCAGTGCATCATCTGAACTTCCGATGTGGAGAAGGAAATGGTCACGCAAGATTTAAGTATATATTCATAATATATAGCGTACACAAACATAGCAACACATTAACGTGCATGAGCTGAATTTTATGGCGTTGTGACGTGTAGTCTCATTCACTTTCCCTCTGTGGGAATTACGCATCACCACCTGGTCCCATATGAGCGGCTGTTGTTTGCTGTGCAAGCACAGTTATTGTGATGGATCGCATTCTCTCTGTGTGTTTGCCTTTATCTGTGTGTTTCTCAGTAGAGGTGAATTTAAAGACTCCTTCGTCCACTCGCTCCATCTCTCTCTCAGATGCAGTCATAAACACACACACTGCAGTGTTGCGTCTCAGTGATGATGTCATCCTGTCTGCTGCAGTACTTCAGCTCTTAGAGAAGGGAGGAAAGCTGGGGCTGGGTGCTGATGTGCTTATTTATCTTTTTGCATAACATTATTTGAGGTTTTATTAACTGCTGCATTAACTATCATTTGCGTTTGCAAGATTATTCATTGAAAGCTTTATAATTCACAATGAGGAATCAACAGGACTGCATTACTCTAATAAATGATGATGTTAATTTTGTTTCTAAAGTACCCATTTCCTGATGTTAGGATGTCATTTCCAAGAAAGCCTGTCAATTCTGGCAGCCTGGCTTATGAATCATACAATATTAAGAATTTGTCTATGAGGAGGTTTAGATATCGGTTGTGTTTCATTCTTTATTTGCTTTGTTTTACTGAGGCAGTTTTCTGTTTGAACTGGAAGGGTCAAAACGGCATCTTTTGCCATGTTTGGTTTGTTCTCTTGGCATATAATGATACACTGCACAGAGGTGTGGAGAATTTAGCAAGCCAGAGGCAAAGAATTAGGTGTGGTCTACATGATCGCCTCCACCGCCTTATCTGCTGCAAACACACACTCATGTACAGTGACCTCACGTTACGCATGCAGGGGACTCCAAAAATGGTTACTCAGTTCGGGGTTAAAAAAAATGCATTGCTGGAATAGGTAATAATTACATATGATTTTGATTAAGTTATTTTTGCTCTTTTTTTAACATTTAAAGTGTTTTTTCAATGAATACTGCAGTAAGAACTTATACACTCTACACACTGTTACTACATAGAGTGTCCCATGTCCAGCAAAATACATTTTTTTTAATATAGTATACATTATTGTTCATAAGTTTGGGGTTGCTATTAAGATTTTTAAGTTTTTGAAACTCTCTTATGCTCACCATTTATTTAATCAAAAATACAGTAAAAACAGTAATACTGTGAAATATTATTACAATTTAAATAACTATGTTCTACTTAAATATGTTTTAAAATGTAATTTATTCCTGTGATGCAAAGCTGAATTTTCAGCATCATTACTCCAGTCTTCAGTGTCATATGATGCTTCGGAAATCATTCTAATATGTCGATTTGTTGCTTAAACATTTCTGATTATTATCAATGTTGAAAATAGTTCTTTGATGAATGAAAAGTTCAAAAGAACAGCATTTATTTGAAATAGAAATGTTGTAAAATTATTAGTGTCTTTAATGTCACTTTTTTTTATCAATTTAATGTATCTTTGCTGAATAAAAATACTAATTTCTATCAAAAAAGAAAAAAATCTTGCTGACCCCAAACCCCCTTAGTGTAGTATGTGAATTCTAATACAGCCAGAGAGATGGGTGAGAAAAATTGTGCTCCTAATTCTTAAGAGGTCATAAATCGTCCCCATGCCAACTCACACTTTGTGTGTGTCCATGTCTCCGTGTACTTGTCAAGTATATTTGATCAGTGAACCAGCCCTGCTGCTCGTGAAGGTACACACTTTCACACTTTCACACTCTCACACATTCCCACTGCTGCCACCACAGCAACAACTCAACAGATACAATCAACTTACGCTGATTCAAAACAACATCTCAGTCTCAAGGGCATGAAAATCTGTGGAAATCTGTTCAAGTGCACTTAAGCCACAACACAACAAGCGATTGAATCCAGATGTTGGATTAAAACCTAAAGGAGCTGTTCTGGAATTATGTAAATGTGTGTGTACTGTATGCTGCATAAATTGGCTTTTTAGAAAACATTTGATGTTTGGCTGAAAGTGTGAGAAACTCTCTCTAGACTAAGTGTGTTTATCAGACAAAAGAAACCATCGTATGGTTCATTTCTCACTCAGTGAAGCATCTTACCAAACTTTTTTTGTAGGCAGAACCCCTATTACCACCATGTATTGTTTTGACATTTTTGAGAATGTGCTTTTTTTGCAGCCTGTGTTACTGAAATTGTGATTAAGTATAACAAAGTTTGTCTCCACGTACAATAACGTGTGGAATTTATTTATTATTTGAGCCTTCATGCTGAATATGCACTGCTGAGAAGAGAAAAAAACTCACTGCTTTTTATTAAAAGACATTTTCCATATTTGGATTAATGTCATAAGGTTGGGAAGGTCACAGCTTCTTTCTCTTTCTGTCTTTGTGTCTGACTGCTTTGGTTTTGGGTTTTATTGAGAATTCATTGATTTGAAGAAATTAGTAAAATTTTTCACAATCTATAAAATATTAATTAACTTTTTCCAGTCTTTTTTCTTTCTAGCCACTGCTCTGATCCTTCTTACTCTTTCCTTTTGCAGTATTATATAGTCTGTGTCTGTTCTTTGAGGTAATCTGAATGTTTGTGTTCTTAAAATCGGCAAAATATACGGTACATATTTGTGCACATTTGTCCTTCTCATCCAGGAAGAAAATGAACATCTTGGAAGGAAATAGCAAATTAATTTCATGGGATCTTTAACAATATGTTATCTTTGCACTCAGGTGTGTGTGTGCATGCTGTAAATATGTATTTATGTATATATTTAATGTTGAAAAGCTTGTCCTTTTAATTTGTTTTAATTTTCATTGTTTTCAGGTTTGCCCTGTTTTGTTGTTGTTGCTGTTGTTGTTTTACTTCAATGTCAGTCTTTTAAAAAAATTATACTGCTATTAATCAAATGTTTTATCACATTTGTTATCTTTTTTAACACTCCTCACATGAGATTCTACGAATTTCCAAGCTTATGAAATTTGGATGGCTGGCAAAAAGCAATTAGTTTTCACGATATAATTAAGTAAAAAAAAAAATTCTAACTCTTATTTTTAAAATTCTATCCTCCTGTATTACTTCCTGTATTTTTTCTCAGGCTGATGCTGCCACCAGCTTCCTCCGTGCAGCTCGCTCAGGTAATCTGGAAAAGGCTCTAGACCACATCAAGAATGGCATTGATGTCAACACAGCCAATCAGGTAAGACTCAATTTCCAGTATTCCTCAAAAGGAATAAAAATGTCTGATTAATTGTCTGATTGGGTCACAGCCAGGCTTCATTCGGAGGTGAAATGTCTGTTTGCAGAAGTGAATCTTTTTACAGATAAATCTGGAGGGGTGCTCTAAATACAAAATGTGCTCTCAGAGCTCTTGAAAGATGTTATCTCAAGTTAATAAATCTAGAGCACACAGAGCCACTTTGCACACATTATTTCTGTGATGTGACAACAGTCCTTAAACTCATAAAAAAAAAGCTTCCAAAAGGAGATTTTCACAGCAATGCCATAGAAGAACCATTTTTGGTTCTCCAAAGAACATTTCCACTTTTTTGAACTTTTTAATAATCTGAAGAACTTATTTTTCACTATAAAGAACATTTTGTGGAATGGAAAGCTTCCACGCCCTTAAAAATAAAGGTTTCAACAGTTTGATCCCCAAAATTTTTGGTTCCTTCAAGAACCTTTCAGTGATCTGTTCTTAAAAGAACCATTTTTCCTTAGTGTAAAGATCATTTTAAAAGCCTTTTCCACTGTAAAAACCATTTGTACAATGGAAAGATTACATGGATGTTAAAGGTTCTTTGTGCAAGCATCAATGGCAAGAGCCTTTATTTTTAAGAGGGTAGGAGATCTGCTGAGCGGAAGGACCTTACCTATAATGGGAAGAAGATCCATATTTTTCCTGGATTTTGCTCCAGAGATGGTAAAGCACTGGGCAGAGAGCAGCAGGACAAGCCACGGGTTTGGAATTGAACGCTATTCCCTCCCAAGCTGGTTTTCAACGCCACAAAATAGTTGATGACATTGATGCTATTCTTGGGTAATGAAGATCAGGGGCCGTATTTACAAAAATTACAAATCTTACCATTAAAGAGTTCTCTTAAATAGCAGTGGAATTTGACAATTTAACAACCCTTAACTTTTCACAGATTTAGGAGCTGGTTTAACAACTAACATGATCATTATTTTTAAGTGTTTCTCCTAAATCTGGTGATGTAGGAGCTACTTTAGTCTTCTTTGATGAACACGTTTGGTTCAACTTAAATTGTCGTGCCATGTAAGGGTGTGTGCACATGGTGCAAGTTTGGACACTCACAAATATATTTTCACCTGATGTTTGTGCTAAAGTTCCTACTTTGCCTTAGTGGACCTCTGGGGAAAAAATGATTGGAAATAATTCTCTGTTTCCGTGCCTGAACTGTGCACAGACTTTATTGTGCACGTACAGTAGATGCATTCAAGTCCACTTAGCCTAGTTTGTACACTGACATTTTCTGCTGTGTGGTGGGCCTGCACGCATCAGAATGGCAGCAGTAATTGAAATGATAATGCCCTTTGATTAATGACTGCATGTGAGTGATGACTTCAGCGCTTTACTCCATTTAGTGGTCATACTGAAGTAAACATGTGAGCAGGTCCACAGAGCTCTCTGGAGAGTGACCATGTCTACATGCACCACTGAGCTCTTTCAAAAACCCGCTGCAAGACCTTTGAGCTAGGACTCATGTAGGCTACACAATATTTATTCAACAATATTTTATTAGTATTATTGTCTTGGCTTAAATTAAAATATCTAAACATTCTAAAAACTAGATAAACTTACTTGACAAAACAAAAATGTGTAAGATATGAAGACTTGTTTTCAGTGAATCAATCGGTGAATCGAGAAGAGCCGAGACAAAACAAACAAACAGTACATTGATATATGTGACCCTGGACCACAAAACCAATTTTCAAAATTGAGATTTTGAATTTGAGATAATTAAGCTTTCCATTGATGTATGGTTTGTTAGGATAGGACAATATTTGGCCGAGATACAACTATTTGAAAATCTGGAATCTGAGGGTGCAAAAAAATCAAAATATTGAGAAAATCGCCTTTAAAGTTGTCCAAATGAAGTTCTTAGCAGTGCATATTACTAATCAAAAATGAAGTTTTGATATATTTACAGTAGGAAATTTACAAAATATCTTCATGGAACACGATCTTTACTTAATGTCCTAATGATTTTTGGCATAAATAAAAATCAATAATTTTGACCCAAACAATGTATTTTTGGCTATTGCTACAATTATACCCCAGCGACTTAAGACTGCTTTTGTGGTCCAGGGTCACATATATACTTTTACTTTCTATGTTCTCTGCGTTAATATATTGTCCAATAAATTAAAGATACATTTATCTTTTTATATACTAGTTAAGGAAATCTTTTTGTTTGGATATTTGCATTTGTTTGGAACAGAACACTAGCATTCAGATTAGAACTACTGTACACTGCCTTTTGTTCCCCAAAAATATTATATAATGCAGTATTCAATATGCTCTACAGCAGTGTTACTTAAGTATTATTTTTTGGTATTACAATAGTATACTATTAGTTTTTATTAATATTTTGAATTAGCTTTTGTTTTAATATACTGGTAACACGTTAATATAGTGTCCAATTCTCACTATTAATGAAGTGTGACCTATACTTTCAGTTTTCATTTTAAATTTTGAATTGTAGCAATTTTGTTATTTGCTTATTTAATTCTTCTTCTTCTTCTTCTTCTTATTATTATTATTATTATTATTATTATTATTATTATTAAATATTACTATTTAGGCTTAATTTATTTTTATTTAAATTTTAGTTTTAGCTCAGTTTACTTCGTATTTATTTCCAATGAGCAATTTTAGTGCAATTTTACTTTCTACTTTTCATTTGGCTTTAGTTTTTCATCTAATATTCATATTTTATTTCATTTCAGCTGTATGTACCAACAGAGAGACCAGAGGCTGTTCTGTCTGTATTCAATATATTGATTTACATCACAGGAAACTAGCAAGTGAGATGAGACATACTGTAAATGTCTATTAACATTCACTGACTAATGCAAAACAGTTTTCAGTGACATCAGTGTCTTTATGTATATGATTGGCATATAAGGTATGCAAGTTGATCATTACACCTTTGACATCTCCATGTAATTGTGCAACTTTTGTTGTATGATATTCTGCAGATGCAGCTTTATAACTGTTCAGTAATTCTTCATCCATCCATTCTTTTTCATTTGTTCATTCGTTTCTTTCTTTGAGTCACATTGAGATGGGGTGAGTGGTCTCTACACTCAGAGGGGATAATATCAGCAATGTGAGAAAGGTCCAACCTCACATGTCCTGTGAGGCTGAAGGAAGGCTGTGTGAGGTTAGACCTATCCCACATGGCCTGTATTCTTCCCAGCAGAGAGACCACCGGCCTGCCATCCACAAAAATCACCACCACCATCATTATCCCCATCATCATCATCATCGGTTGATGTTATTTGATTGTTCTCTGTGTGTTCTGTGAGAAGTGGAGTGATCTACAAACCCCTTACATCCACTTTTTTTTATCTTTACGAGAACGTACTGTTTGATTTGATTTGAGATCAGATCACCTTCAGAGTGAGTTTGCTCTGATGTCTCTTTCCTTCACAGAATGGACTCAACGGGCTGCACTTGGCCTCGAAAGAAGGCCATGTTAAAATGGTGCTGGAACTACTGCACCATGGTATTGTTCTTGAGACGACCACAAAGGTAAGAGTTAGAGCTACAGCGGCCACGAAAACGATTTGAACGTTAACAAAAGTATAAATGTCACTGCATTAGATGCTAGAGCTTCTACTATAATTAACTCTTCTGAATTGTTTCACATTTACATTTAACTAACTGATCTGAAGGTGAAGCCAGTTCTCCTCAAGTTTCATCACATTCACTTTGAACATGTTCATCTTTTATATATTTTGGGAAATATTGTGCTTGTGCTGTTTTTCCACTTGATGTATTAAAGGGGTCATATGATGTTGCTAAAAATAACATAATTTTGTGTATTTGGTGTAATGCAATGTGTTTATGTGGTTTAAAGTTCAAAAAACACATTATTTTCCACATACTGTACATTATTGTTGCTCCTCTAAGCCCCGCCTTTCTGAAACGCGTCGATTTTTACAAAGCTCATCGTTCTGAGAAGCGAGGTGTGCTCTGATTGGCCAGCTATCCAGTGCATTGTGATTGGCCGAATACCTCAAGCGTGAGACGGAAATGTTACGCCCCTCACCGTATTGTGATGGCGTTTCACGGCGCAACCACACAAAAACAATAAAACCCATTACAAACGAGGCATTTATTGCATCCAGTGGGGACAAAATTACTGATTATAATGACTTATACTGTCTTTTTACGCATCGCGTTGCATCACGCCACGTAAACATTACCACGTCTGCATTTGTGATCGGAGAAACAACAAACAACAAGCACTACTCTACACTGCTCAAAAGTCGCGTTTCAATCGTCAGTAGCAGAAACGTACTTACAGGCTGTGAGTCAGAAGCGTCAGACTGTCCTTGCAAAGTTGGAATTGCCCCACTGTATAGAAACAGCCTTTGTGCGAGCCAACATTGTAGCTTCCAAGTTCAGGAAATAGTCCTCCGTAAAATGTGCTGCACACACTCAAATATTTGCGTTGTATTGCTCTGGAACAGTGTTGTAAATACAACTTAACCGCTGATTTCTAGTTGTGTCCTCTTTTGGAAGCCCAAACAAAGTAGTTTCGCTTTCACAATGAAACAACGTCTCCAGGACATGGCGCCGGCAGCAGCAACAACACTACAGCGAGAATAAAAGTCCCGCCTTCTTTCATTGCGTATACGTTTGGGCAGTGTTATGAAAATCTCCCCACATCGTGACGTAGACATGTGGGGGCGTGTTTGAACGAGCCGTTTTAGGGGGGCGTGGCAGAGTCTTAACTTTTATAAAGAATATCTCTTTGGTTTTGAGACTTTAGTCTTTGCAACTTCAGGGATCTTATCTATGCATGAACAGCTTGTAACACTCCAAAGAGAAAGGAAAACTTGAAATTGCATCATATGACCCCTTTAATTAGTTACACATTAGTTGCTATACACTGACTAGACCAAAGAACTAAAGAAAAATACCTCTAATACTTTTAACATCTTAATGATAATTTCAACATGCACTAATATATTATTCAAATCAAAAGTTGTAACTGTTAATATTATTCATTATCCTAAACTAACATGAACTATGATCAGTTGTATTTTTATTAAGTAACATTACAAAAGATTAATACTGTAACAAATGTATTTCTCATTGTTGGTTATTTTTAGTTAATGTATTAAATAATGTTATCTAGTGGGATCTTATTGTAAAGTGGGTAACACTTTATTTTAAGGTGTCCTTGTTACACATTACATACACTTTCTATTATAATAACAATAAATTATGCATAATTACATGCAAGTAACCCTAAACCAAACCCTAATCCTAACCCTAACCATATAGTAAGTGCATGCAGTTATTTAATATTACTCAGTACTTAAATGTATAATTACACTGTAACAAAGACACCTTAAAATAAAGTGTAACCGTAAAGTGTTACCAATTTTATTTGATCTAATACAATAATAGCCATAGATTTTAAGAGTGACTTAAGTGTCCAAGTATTTTTTGTGTTTTACATTCATGAAGCAATTAAAAAAATTACAAGAACTTAATTTTGTCACATGTACCTTGAAAAACATTATATAAAGAGGTACACTTTAGCATACTTTTAAAAAGAGTATGATATAATATACTTAATAAATGATATACTAAGGTGTGAACGGAATGTAATTTTGTTGCACATTTAACTGCATGTTAATTGCAATTAATTAAAATTATACTAGTTTAAATTCATACAATTAGCTGAACTTTAGAGTGCTTTTTTTGGACCCACTTAAGTAGGACTTGAGTACATCTTTATATGTAATTTCATAATTACTTCTATTGCCTTTGAAATATGGTTGTACAGACAAGTATAGGTCTATATGATGAACTACTTTTTCACCAAGAAAGGCTTTATTTTCAAAAAATGCGTGGTCTGTGTCATTAAACAAAGTATTTCTCTTATAGAAAGGAAATACTGCTCTCCACATCGCTGCATTAGCTGGACAGGAACAGGTGGTCACAGAGCTGGTTAACTATGGAGCCAATGTCAATGCTCAGTCTCAGGTGGGCAAATAAGGGGTTGGTTACTGTGTTCTAATATTCAGCTATCTGCAAGTATTCACGTAACATTAACCTAAAGCACAGTACATAATGGGGTTTATGTGTTTTCTTCTCCCCAGTTGGATGTTTTGTAGTTCATTTTGAATGTATACAGTGTTGCTGTCTGAATTGTGTCTGCTTGTATCTGTGTATTTGTGTGCTTGTGTTAGTTTGGTATTGTATCTGCATATGGGTGTTTATGTCTGTGTGCAACAGAAGGGCTTCACTCCTCTCTACATGGCTGCACAAGAGAATCACCTGGAGGTTGTGAAGTTTCTCCTGGATAATGGAGCCAATCAGACCATTCCAACTGAGGTAATTCTGCCCTACACTTTAGCATACTTTTAAAAAGCGTACTTAGAAGTGCAACCTGAATATAATGTTTTTAGACACTTAACTGCAATAATTACAATAAAATGAAAATTTTATACAGTTTAAATTTATGTTACATGCAGTTTGCTGAACTTTGGAGTGCTTTTTAACCCACTTTAGCAGAACTTAAGCACATCTTTATATGTAATTTTATATTTACTGCTATTGTCTTTAAAACGTGTACTACTGAATGTTCTGACAAGCATTTATGGTAAACTAAAATAATTTCTATTAAAACCTGTAAGTCAACTTTTAGCATGTTAAGCCAACACGGAATGCACACTTCACCTTAACCTGCCATTTTCACACAGGTTATTGAGACAGTACATATTGATGTTCACATAAAAAAAATCTGAAAATACGTGTCTTGTGTTTGTCTTTCTGACAGGATGGCTTTACCCCTCTTGCTGTGGCTCTTCAGCAGGGCCATGAGAATGTGGTGGCCCTGCTTATCAACCACGGTACTAAGGGCAAGGTCCGCCTTCCTGCACTGCATATCGCTGCCCGAAACGATGACACCCGAACTGCCGCTGTGCTTTTACAGAATGACCCAAATCCTGATGTCTTAAGCAAGGTTTGTGTAAACTGATGGAAAACCTTTTTCTTGTTCTTCAAGTATAAGTAAAGCATTTTACAATGTACGGTTCTGTTTCTAATACCTGATTATATTAACCAGGTTTTATTTTATTTTATTAATAACCTTTATTCAGCAAGTATAAGGAACTGTGAGTGGTTTTGTGTATTTTTGTCATTTTAGAGCCCCCAGATAATTCCACTCACAGTTAAGTCAGTGGAATTATCTGTAGTATGACTGTCGTAAATACAATCAATAGCTGTACATATGCGTTTGTTTCCTGCCGTAAAGCAATCTTCCTATTTCCTCAATTTCGTACCCACACACCAAACTTACATACTCAAGGTAAAAAAAAAACAAAAAAAAAAACATAAAGTTGCTTTAAATTGTTCAAAAGTAACAGTAAAGACAGACATTTGTAATGTTGCAAAAGTTTTATATTTCAAATAAACTTTCTGTTCATCAAAGAATCCTGATCCCGGTTTCCACAGAAATATAATGCACAACTGTTTTCAGCATTGCTAATAAAAATAAAAGCTTTTTGTACAGCAGATCAGCATATCAGAATGATTTCTGAAGGATCATGTGACACTAATGATGCTGAAAATTCAGCATTGTGTCACAGGAATAAATTAATTTTTAAAAATATATTGAAATAGAAAGCAGTTATTCCGAATGGTAATAATATTTCATAATATTATTGATTTTACTGTATTTTTAATCAAATAAATGGTGAGCAAAAACTCCTTTCAAAAACATGAGCAAACATTTGAACAGTAGTGCATACAGTTAATGGATTTTTGCAATGATAATGAAGCATTTAGAGTAACAACTGTATTTTTACAAGGAAAAGTGTGCTGGTTGCCAACTCAGTTTCCCATGATCCTCTGCAGACAGGCTTCACACCACTCCATATCGCAGCCCACTATGAAAACCTGAATGTTGCCCAGCTACTTCTAAACAGAGGAGCTGATGTGAACTTCACTCCCAAGGTCTGTCGTTTAAATATTTGTACACTGAATCTCTGCCTGTTTACAGTTAAATACAAACTAGTGTGGTTTTCTTTCAGAATGGGATCACACCTCTACATATTGCATCCAGGAGAGGGAATGTTATCATGGTCAGACTTCTGCTGGACCGAGGAGCAAAGATTGATGCCAAGACAAAAGTATGTTATGAAGCTACAATTCTAAAAATGAATGACAGAGAATTTGTATACACATTTGTTGTTCTTCCATTTTTATCACAGGATGAGTTGACTCCTCTTCACTGTGCTGCCAGAAATGGCCATGTGAGAATAATTGAGATCCTTCTGGACCAAGGAGCCCCAATACAGGCCAAGACCAAAGTATGCACACACCCAAATTGCATATAGCCAGAAATAATAACTAATTAACTAATTAATTATGACATTGAGACCCTCAGATTTTTATTTTGTCTGCCAGAAATGAGTAGTTTCATAGTTGCAACAATATAAGGGGGTAGAAAAAAAAATTAAGGCATCACCAACTTTTGAATAATTTGAAGAAGAATTTGGTAGTGTATTAACCTCTGTTATTTAGTTTATGTGGGTCAATTAGATAAAGTTTAAGCTGTTGTTCTTATGAGGCTCTTATTTTGTAAGAATTTCTCTATAAACCTGACATGGTTCTGGTTTTATAACATTTTATTTTATAAAAAGTATGCTTCAAGTGAGAAAAAAATTGGAAAGAGTTACAGATCTTGACTGAATATTTATTCTGACAGTTTCAATTGACTGAAATTATTATTGACACTGTGGTTCCCAGTATACTGTGTCAGCAGTGCAAATGTAATAAAATGCATTAATTAAAAACAACAATCCACTCAAAAAAAATATTTAGGCCTAAATGTAAGATTTATGTATTTGAATTGCATATAAAGTGTCCATCCATTTGGATTACACAGTTTTAACCTAAACAAACTAATAAACTCAATGTAATGCATATTTGTCAGGTGTAGATGTACAAAATGTACATAAATGAAAGAGGTAAGAAATGGGTTTATTTTAATAATCATATTTTCAGAATGTATTTTCTTTTTTCAATTTCCCTGAATCAGTATAAATTTGTTCATTGTGAAACTACTAAATTTATTCAGTGAAAAAAGTATGAACATGGTTCAAATATTGCTAGCTGTGGAACAATCAATATTCAGTTCATATTTGAGATTGAAAATGTATTTACTGACAATAAATATATAAACCTGGTTACTAGTTTAAAACACATCAAATTTATTAGTACTTCTAATTCTGAGCTGTCTCATTTATGTTTTATTGACAAATAGGCATTATATTAAGTTTAAGCTTATGTCTAATCTAAATGGATGGAAATTTTATATGTAATTCAGATAAAATAATGCATAAATCTTAAATATAGCAATATATTCAATAACCTTACAACACATAAAAAATATTATGTAAGACAGAAGACATAATATAAATGAAAAGTTGGGGGGAAAAAAACCCTTCTCGATTGCCATAAATTTGAAAGAAAATGCCATTGGCAGCTCTAAATGTTCCCATATGTTCACTGCACAGAATGGCCTTTCTCCAATACATATGGCAGCCCAGGGCGATCATTTGGACTGTATCAGACAGCTATTACAGTACAATGCTGAGATTGATGACATTACTCTAGACCACCTGACCCCACTGCATGTGGCAGCACACTGTGGACATCATCGCGTGGCCAAAGTGCTCCTGGATAAAGGAGCCAAACCAAACACCCGTGCTCTGGTTAGTACACATTTAAAACACACACATGGCACAACTAATGCACATGATAATATTTACCCTGTTGTTTTGAAATATCCATAAGCTGTTCATTCATATAAATATCTCATGACATGCTTAGAATGGCTTCACACCACTCCATATTGCCTGTAAGAAGAACCACATGCGTGTAATGGACCTACTGTTAAAGCATTCTGCATCCCTGGAGGCTGTAACCGAGGTGAGCAACAGGATCATTTCACAGTAGAAAATAAATTAAGACAGAAAACAAGGATCAAATTCACAATAAAAGTGCCCCTTTAACGGAACCGGCAGTGCGTTTCAATTCAAGAACAATAAAAAAACATACATTTTGATGGAATAGTTCATTCCAAAATGAAAATGCCAAAGATGTAGATTTGTTTCTTCATCAGAACAGATGTGGAGAAATGTAGCATTACATCACTTGCTCACCAGTGGATCTATTGCAGTGAATGGGTGCCAAAACAGCTGATAAAAATGTCATAATAATCCACAAGTAATCCACACGATTTAGCAAATTATATTTTTTTTGGTGAAATATTCCCTTAAGTAGCATTTACTTTTTGTTTAGAGCAAGGTCTAGTATAGAGATATGTAAACATTTCATGCAGCCATAATTTCAAGCTGTGACATGTTCATTTCTTTGTGTCTGTTTGCTTTCTGTTCAACAGTCAGGACTGACCCCACTGCATGTGTCCTCCTTCATGGGTCATCTGAATATAGTGAAGATACTGATGCAAAAAGGAGCTTCACCACATGCCTCAAATGTGGTAAGCAATATCAACAGTTAAAGGTATACACTGAACTATGTTACAATGAGGCCACGTAAACATGGAATTTCACCGTTTGAAGGCAACATTTTCTTTTATTTCTGATTAAATATGTTTTGACTGCAAGCTGTGTTAGTACTGTAATCTTACTGTATATGATCACGTACCTGTATGTTATTGTGTATTTGTAGAAAGTTGAAACACCTCTGCATATGGCATCTCGAGCTGGCCACTGTGAAGTTGCAGAGTTCCTGTTGCAGAATGCAGCTCCAGTGGACGCCAAAGCCAAGGTGCATTTCATTGCATGTTTGCAGAAAATATGATGCATGATTTAAAAAGACATCACAACAAGGACCAGTTCACCCAAAAATGAAACTTTTGTCATCCTTTACTCACCCTCATGTCATTCCAAACCTGTATAAGTTTGTTCCTCATGTTGAACACAAAAGAAGATATTCTGAAGAATTTTGAAGAACCAAACAGTTGTTGGTCCCCATTGACTTCTATAGTTGGGAAAGAAATACTATGAAAGTCAATGGGGACAATCAACTGTTTGATTACCAGCATTCTTCAAAATATCTTCTTTTGTGTTCAAAATGAGAAAGAAACTCAAACAGGTTTGGAACGACGTGAGGGTGAGTAAATGATGAAGTTCCATTTTTGGGTGAACTATTCCTTTTTTTTATAGTAAGTAAACCTGTGGTGTCGTGCTGAAGGATCACAAAGAGGCGTCCATAAATGATGAGACTTTTTAATCTCCCAAAAGCAAGGACAGAGGAACACAGCTTTTTTCACTCACACAGAAGAGCGCATTGTGAGTACACGATCCATTCCACCTGCACGATCCGTTCTGCACATGCGCTTTATTACGTAGTAGAAAACGTCACGGTTTCCCTACACTATTGGTATCACGCATGCGATGAAACACTTGACGGCCAGGCGGCACAACTGGCGACATATTTTTGTAGGCTACATTGTGTTTTTCATTTAACAGTTCACGACGGGTCTATTTTGATGTTTTTAAATGTAACTTACGCTATGCATTACGATGTGTTTATGTGGTTGCCAATCCAAAATAATAAAGGAGTTGTTACATGAACATACATGATTTTGGTTACATGTGGAATAAAGTCTGAGTCTTTCTGTCACTGCAAACCTTCAGTTTCCTCCATACTCCCCTTTGCGATTCATTGCTGTATGGCATTAGGCCTACTTAACTTGCCGTGTTTCGATCTGAGGTCAGTAGTATTGTCAAAGACGGTTCGTGTCATTTTTTTATTAAAAGCTGCTAATATTAGTTAACTTTAAGTTGAGTAATTTTGTATTAGTATGGGTCTATATAGGCTAATATATCTATCTATATAATCTAAATGAGGAAAACAGTCCCTTCAATGGTGCTTACAGAAGACAATAAGGAACATAATATGCATTTCTGCCTAGACTATCTGCACTTACATGAAGAAAGAACTACAAACAAATCTGGAGAAACGTTATAGAGTATTTCAAACTGACAATGGAAATGACTTGCGCAAGCGTGGAACAGATCGTGCAGTGTCGTAAATCGTCGCAAAACAGAATTGTTGGTTTGCGCATATGTTTTGTCCTGCATAAGGGCATGCGCGGACGGATCGTGCAGGCATCCCGGATCGTGTACTGACATGCATAATAAAATAAAAACAGCCTATATATAATAACATAGTCCCCTCTTGTGGACACTTTATGAACTGCACCCAACCTAAAGTTTTACAATAAAGATACCACACTCCCCCCCCCCCCTTTTGGTTCAAATAATATTGTTAAACTTTCTACAACACACAAATAGAAAGGAACTCACTCTTTGTAAAATGCTAGGAAGTAAGAGGAAGTTATTCGCCTAATAACAACTTAGAACAAAATACTTTTTCAGAGTGAAAAAAAAGCAACTTTTCTCTCAGAATTATTCTGATAACTTGGTTGTAGCTATGTTTCAGCTATCTAACATAGTCCTGGAGACGAATAGGGGAACGTCTCTCCCTTGAGGAGCGTCGCAACTGTGGAGCAGTTGGTGTATCTAGTTTGTCAGGCAACTGAAGCTTTTCCCCAGCTTCCCTTTCTTCTGTGATCGGGCTTGAAACAACTTCGGGTGTGGTCTCCATTTCTGTAGAACAGGGAATTTCAGGTGGCAGGGACCCTTTCTCCGAGGGTACTGTTAACCGCGTGAAGTCCTGAAACTCGTTCGTATGTCGGATTCGGATTTGATCAACATGTCGCTTCAGGATTTGTCAACTCCCAACAGCAACCGTATAGGAAACTGGACCCGAAGCATTCACAATGACAGCAGATATCCACTTGGGACGGTAACTGTAATCACGCACTAACACGTCATCTCCAATCGTGAACACTCTCAACTTGGCACCTTTGTCATGATTCTCTTGTTGTTTTTGTTGTTTTTGCAGCACTTTGGCTTTAATGTCTGGCAAGAGAAGATCGAAAGTAGATCTCAGCTTCCTAGCCATGAGCATCTCGGCAGGTGACACCCCTGTCGTCGAATGTGGGGTGATCCGATAGTTGAATAAGAATCGTGACAACCTGGTTTCCAAGGTATCCCCTTTCACCTTCTTCATGCCTTCTTTAAATGTTTGGACAGCCCTTTCTGCTAATCCATTAGAAGAAGTATGGAATGGTGCAGATTTTACGTGACGAATCCCATTGTTTCTCATGAACTTTTCAAATTCTGTGCTCGTGAAGCAAGAGCCATTGTCAGAAACTAAAATCTGAGGTAATCCAAAAACGCTGAATCTTTGGCGAAGTTTCTCAATGGTAGCTTGCGATGTTGACGAGGTCATGGGGTAAATGTCCATCCATTTAGAATGTGCATCTACAATTAGACATCTTTCCCAAGAAAGGGCCCGCATAATCCACATGAATACGGGACCATGGGGTCTCAGGCCATTCCCAGGGGTGCAGTGGCGCTACTCCCTCTCAACCTCCTTATCCATCCCAGGTCACCAAAAATAGGATTGAGCCAGTCCTTTCATTTTGGCCATTCCTGTATGTGATTGGTGTAACAGCTTTAAAAGCATGGCCCGGCCCTGACTGGCCACCGCTCCTCTGGCTCCCCAGAGCAGAAATCCATCACGCACACTCAATTCCAATTTCCTTTTGTGGTAAGGGCTGAATTGTGGATCCACTTGAGTTGGGCAACCCTTCAGTACATAATTACGAACTTGTGACAGTACCACATCCTTGTTTGTCCAATTTTTGATTTGAGTGGCACTAACTGGTTCGAATTCCAGCATGTCCAGCATCAAAACTTGAGCTGGATTACCTTGATCTTGTTCAACTTCCGGAAGAGGAAGTCTGCTTAGGGCGTCTGCATTTGCATGGCTATCTTTGGATTTATACACCATTGTGTATTCATATGCCCTCATCAGCAGAGCCCATCTTTGAACTCGAGGGGAACCCATCTGTGGAATGGGTTTCTTTTCTCCAAAAAGGAATATCAGGGGCTTATGGTCTGTGCAAATAGTAAATTTGCAACCATATAAATACTTGTGGAATTTTTAAACTCCGAAGATGATGGCTAAAGCTTCTTTATCTAATTGGGAATATCGTCGTTCTGCTGGTGTCAGGGTACGGGATGTGAACCCTAGGGGTTTCTCAGTGCTATCTTCCATTCGATGTGAAAGCACAGCTCCCACGCCGTATGAAGAGGCATCACACGAGAGGATCAAATCTTTCTCAGAAGAATAGTGTACTAACACACCTGCAGACTGTAGGAGTTCCTTTGATTTCTGGAAAGCCTTAGTTTGGGAATCACCCCAGCACCAATGAGTGCCCTTTCTTAACAGTCTGTGGAGGGGAGCTAGGACACTGGACAAATTGGGTAGAAACTTGTTATAGTAATTCAGCAACCCCAAGTAGGCTTTTAATTCAGTGACATTGGTAGGACACAGAGCCTCCGTCAATGCTTGCACCTTGTCTTTTAGTGGGTGTAAACCCTGGGCATCCACCAGATGACCCAAGTAACGCACTTCTTTTTGAAGGAATTCACATTTGTTCCTTTTTAGGCGCAGACCAGCATCTTGTAGCCGAGTGAGCACAACATCTAGGGTTTGCAAGTGCTCTTCATCCATCACCCCAGTGACCAGTATATCATCAAGATAGACAGTCACATGGGTTAATCCTCGCAGCAACCCTTCGATAGTCCTTTGAAATATCACAGGTGCCAAAGCCACTCCAAAGGGAAGGCGATTGTATGTGAACATTCCCTTATGGGTGTTGATGGTGAGATACTGTTTGGAATTTTCGTCCATTACGATCTGCTGGTAGGCATGGCTCATATCCAGCTTTGAAAAAGATGAGCCCCCGGACAAGGTTGTGAAGAGGTCCTCCACTCGTGGTATGGGATATTGTTCTAAAGGCGAGGCCTGGTTTATCGTGCACTTATAATCTCCTCACAGTCTAATGGAACCATCAGGCTTGAGGATGGGTACAACTGGTGCTGCCCACTCTGAGTACTTCACAGGGGTGATTATGTTTTTATTCACCAGTCTGCTAATTTCTACCTCGACTTTAGACCACATAGTGAAAGGTACAGATCTGGGACAGAAGAACCTTTGACACAGACCCTGGTTTGACATGTATAGTCGCTATCATCCCCTTGAGAGTTCCTAATTCCTCTTTGAAAACGTCCTCGTGACGTTGCAGTACTCCCTGCAGTGTCGCTTTAAGGGCCTCCTCAGTTTCCTTTATTCTCATATTCCAGACTTCTCCACAACACAGTTTTATCTGTTCCAACCAACCTCAGCCTAGCAAACTAGGTCCTTCTCCCTCAACCACAATGAGAGGAAGCCTTTTTCTCTGCTGATGGTATGTGACATCCACGTAAGCTGCTCCTATCACCTTAATAGGTTCACCTGTATAGGTTTCTAGTTTAATTTGTACAGGTTACAATTTAGGGCTCAATGATGCTTTCCAGGTGAATTTGAAGCAGGCTTCATTCATAACCCTCAGGCCACAACCTGTGTCCAGTTCAAAATTCACATCTTGTCCATCGACATTTAGTTCGACTGTATACGGTTTCACCTTTTGTATTTCTGAACAGTGCAGACTGCCAAACTTGTAAGTGAGGCAACCCAATGCAAAAGAATCTGGAAAGACATTTCCAGGATAATTTACGTCCACTTTATTTGACTTGTGTCGAGCAGCTGTTTTGGCAGTATCTCCATTAGGATGAGACTTGCGATCCCTGGGTTTAGCATTACGGCAAGCTCGAGCAATGTGTCCAATTTTTCCACAAATATAACACTTCTCATTTTTGTATCTACAGACAGCAGCCTTATGATTTTTGCCTTTACATCTATAACACTGCCCACTATTCTGAGGGTAGTCTTTTTTACTGTGTGTTGGCGTGGAGGAGTTTTTTACTTTGTGACACACGACAGAGGGGTGCTTTTGCAGATCTTGAATGTTTTTATTTGCTGCTTCAACCGAGAGAGCAATTTTCAAGGCAGTGTCAAAAGTTAGATCTGCTTCCGCCAGCAGACGTCTTTGAATTCTGTCATCATTGATGCCGCACACAATCCGATCTCTTAACATATGCTCAAGTGTGGCTCCATAATTACAACTTTCTGCCAATCTTCGCAGTTCTGCGACATATTCGGTCACCGACTCTTCTGGCTTACGAGTGCGTGAATCAAATTTGTACCTTTGCACAATTTCGCTGGTTGGGGATGAAAGTGATTCTTCAATACCAAAACGACTTGCTGATAAGTCTTGTCTTTCGGTTTTTCGGGACTTATGAGATTACGCAACAAGCTGTAGGTTTGTGCCCCACTACGCTAATCAGAATTGCTCTCTGTCTGTCACCATCATCTATTCCATTTGCCTCGAAAAACTGCTTGAGAATCTCACAATACTCCTCCCACGATTGACTCTTTGCATCAAAAGCTGCCAAAGTGAAAAAAAAAACAAAATGTTTTTTACTTTTAACTTCAGTGTAAATTCTACTTTAATATTATAGCTAAGTTAGCTTTGTTATGGTGAAATTAAGTTGTAAAAAGCCAAAAATTAATATATTAACCTACATTAAGTAATATTTTGTCTTATGACTAAAGAAGATATATCAGTAAATATTTATTTATTTATAATAAATAAAGACCATATGGCATGCTCTGTATGAATTGTAGTTTACAAGAATGTTTATGTCTTTAGGAAAATAAATATTTTGATTAATATTAAATCAAAATTTAAGGTTTGAACCAAATTAAACATAATGTGAGAAAAACAATAGTTTTTTTAAGTTAGTCCAAAGTATCATTTGTTTCAGTGTCATTGTTATTTGTTTAAAATGCATCACTTATCAAATGCATGATATCAACCTTCACTTTCATCAGGATGACCAGACGCCGCTACACTGTGCCGCCCGCATGGGCCACAACGAGATGGTGAAGCTGCTGTTGGAGCACAAGGCAAACTCCAACTCCACCACAACAGCAGGACACACTCCACTGCACATCGCTTCCCGTGAGGGACACACTCAAACTGCCAGCACCCTACTGGACATGAACGCCCAGCTCACCAAAATGACCAAGGTACAGTGCTGCCCAAAACCAAGATCACCAGATTATTGTATTAAAATTGTTGAAACTATCTGTTGAACCATAATTCTGTTTTATTGGTGCCATGCAGAAAGGCTTCACTCCCCTTCATGTAGCAGCCAAATATGGGAAGGTGGATGTAGCAGTGCTGCTTTTAGAGAGAGGAGCCAACCCAAATGCTGCAGGAAAAGTATGAATCAGCTGCATGCATGCATGTATTTATATGTATTTATAGAATGTTATTCTGTCTGATGAGACGTTAGTAGCACTAGTGGTTGACCAAAATGGCGACATACGTGTAAACAGACACAACCAAGTAATTGAAATGAAGTCAGCAACTATAATCTAATTACAATTTAACATGTAACATACTACTAACTTAACATTAGTTAAGTTTAACATTAAACATTAGTTTTATCTCTGTCCATTGATGAGGCTGTTGGTTGATTTTACATTTAGTTATTTACCAGACGCTTTTATCCAAAGCGACTTACAAATTAGGACAATGGAAGCAATCAAAATCAACAAAAGAGCAATGATATGCAAGTGCTATAACAAGTCTCAGTTAGATTAACTCAGTATATGTAGCAAGGGATTTTTTAAATTATATAATAAATAAAAAGATAAAAACAGATATAATAGAAAAAGAAGAGCAAGCTAGTGTTAGAGGCCTTTTTTTGCTTTTGTTAATTGTATAATAAATAAAAAGAAAACAAATAGATAGAATACAAAAAGATTAGAAAAGCTAGTGTTAGTGGGGTTTTTTTTCATATAAAGAATAGAATTAGAATAGAGAGTGCTAGAGTTAGAGGGTCAAATAAAGATGGAAGAGATGTGTTTTTAGCCGTTTCTTGAAGATGGCTAAGGACTCAGCTGCTCGGATTGAGTTGGGCAGGTCATTCCACCAGGAAGGAACATTTAATTTAAAAGTCCGTGAAAGTGATTTTGTGCCTCTTTGGGATGGCACAACAAAGCAACGTTCACTTGCAGAACGTAAAGTTTAAAACAAAATTTTGATTTTAAAAATGATCATTTTAAAATGTCCAAATGATATATCTCTACCCTTGTGAAAAATACACTTTAGCATACTTTTAAAAAGAGTACTTATTATGGAAATAATGTGCTTAAGAGCAAAATTAATGTAATGTTTTTAGACACTTAATTGAATGTCAATTGCAATAAAATGAAAATGTATTAAAGTTTAAATTTATATTACATTCAGAGTGCTTTTTAAACCACTTCAGTAAATCTTTATATGCAATTTAGCAGTTACATCTATTGTACTGCTGAATGTATTGACAAGCGTTTATGGTAATCTAAAATATACTTTAATGTCATTTTTGTTTAAACTAGTATGTATTATGTATTACTATTACATTATTAATAGTATATTATTATATATGAAATATTACAAATATTATAATAAAATATTACACAACATAATTATAAAAATACAAATATAATATAAATACATCTAAATTGTAATTTATATAATGTGCAATTTAGCACATTTAAAATATATTAATGTAATATTAATACACTACAATTAACATTTTAATCAATCTGCTTTGGTGTGTTAGTCAACAAATCAAAATAAGTGCATTTCTTTAAAGCACAACAAAAGATTATTAAAATTACCGTAAAATTACAAAGTGCACTTTCTAAAAGTGTACTTAAGTGTGTTAAGAAACATAGTCATGAGAGTATCTCTCTGTAAATACACTTAAGTGGCCTTTAAATTTCATTAATATTATATTATCTGCAAGTACGTTTTTTAAATGTACTTTTATAATTTGAAGTACAATACACAATGAAGTGCACATTCTATACAATGAAACACTTTTTTTTTTTTTTTTTTTTTTTGGTGTTCATTTGGTTCATTTGGTATTATTGATTCTAGTGAAGTAAAATGTCTTCTTCTCTGTAGGTTGGACTCACGCCGTTGCACGTGGCCGTCCATCATAACAACCTCGATGTGGTCAATCTTTTGCTCAGCAAAGGAGGATCACCACACAGTGCCGCTCGGGTATGACACCATTTATCACCCTGACCCTGCTTAACACACTGAAAACCCTCTCAGTCTTAATCATTATTTCAAGGTATTTTATTCTAGCCACAAAGTGCATTAACCTGTTAACTTGCTCATTTTTTCCCCTCAGAATGGCTATACTCCACTCCACATTGCTTCCAAACAGAAACAGGTGGAGGTAGCAAGCAGTTTACTGCAGCATGGAGCTTCTGCCAATGCTGAGTCATTGCAAGGGGTCACACCGTTACACCTAGCCTCCCAAGAGGGCCAACCAGACATGGTGTTGCTGCTTATCTCAAAGCAGGCCAATGTAAATCTGGGCAATAAGGTAAGATTACTGTACTTCAATTTTGCATCCTTTTTTAAAGCAAAGTTTTCCCCTTCCAAAAGCAATTTCAGTGATAAAAAGAGCAAAAACAAAGTACATTTTACATTTACATAAATAATATATTATATAATTGCCTTATGTCCATATATTGACACATGTCTCTTGTCTCTCCTCAGAGTGGTCTGACTCCTCTTCACCTCGTGGCTCAGGAGGGGCATGTTGGCATTGCTGATATACTAGTGAAACATGGGGCGTCCGTCTACGCTGCCACACGGGTAAAAACTTGCACCTCTTACAATGAAATGCGTGGTTTTTTTCTACAGAGTGTACATAATGATTCACACTGATATTGATAATAATAATCAATGATTATAATTATCATTGTTGATTTCTCTTCAGATGGGTTACACTCCACTTCATGTGGCTTGTCATTACGGCAATATCAAGATGGTTAAGTTCCTCTTACAGCAACAGGCCAATGTAAACTGCAAGACCAGGGTAAATGAAAGATTGGTTTTGCTTTGTTCAGCATTGTAAGTTGTTTCGTTTTTCAAACTTGCAACATTGTCTTAGATGTTCTTTCTTGAATTGCTATTCCTTGGAATAAGAGTAGAATCGATTTGTTTATATTTGAACACAACAAGACAATATTGAGGTCTGAAACTCTGGAGGAGACACATTTGAGGAGCAAGAGAAGCAAGAGTGTTGATTTGCTCTTCATTTAATCTGCTTGCAGACTAAGAGACAGTTGACATGTTAAAAAGTTCTCATCTGTGATTTTCTTTCATATGGTGTCTGACTGTGAATCTGTCCTCTTTTTGGGACTGTTAGATGGGATATACGCCGCTACATCAGGCAGCTCAGCAGGGCCATACGGACATTGTGACGCTTCTGCTGAAACATGGCGCACAACCAAATGAAATTACGTCTGTAAGAGCCCACCCTCTTTTAACTGATTACCATCATTTTAAAATATGTTGGAAGCCGACAAATGCATTTTCATCTCCTACAGAATGGCACCTCAGCTCTTGCCATCGCAAAGCGCCTTGGATACATCTCAGTCATTGATGTGCTGAAACTGGTCACCGAAGAGACAGTGACCATGGTGAGTTACAGCTTTCACAAAATTAATCTCATATGATGGCTACTGTTAAAAAGACTATGCAGAAAGTCATGTGTTGTAATGAACATTTTCCTTTAAGACCACCACAGAAAAACATCGCATGAGTTTCCCTGAAACAGTTGATGAGATCTTGGATGTGTCTGAAGATGAAGGTAAATACAGCTCTCTGTTTAATGTCATGCTCTGTATCATTTTCATTACAATTGAAAGACATAGAATAATTTCATTTCTTTAAATGAGTGGGCATTTAAAGAGCATCCTGCTCTTGGTTTTTCTAGGAATTGCACAGCTTACGTTAGGTATGAAATTCCCTCTTTCTTCTTTGTGCGGTGGCCATTGTCAGTGACTTCATTTCAAGCACACACACACACAAACACATTGTCATTCTGTGGTGCACTTTGAAAATTATAATGGATGATTCATTAGCATGTGTGCATTGATGTTAATAAGCCTGCTTTTATTCCTGAAGGTATCTAACTGTTCCAGAACACTTAACTGTCCCACTAACATGCTACATCTCCTTTTTCATATTTTTTTCTAAAGCAGCACAGATTTAGTTCTCTCAGTAAAACTGTTATCATGCACTGTGGTACAAATAAGTGGTGGTTCATGGTCAATATTAGAAAAAAATATATATTTTTATGTATTATTTACATTTTAAATATGTAGTATTTTTGTCTTTCTGTCCAGTAGCATATGTATTTATAAAGTTATTTGAGAAGCAAAACTGCATAAGATAATAAGACATACAGAAAATAATTAAACAAGTGTTATCTTGTGCAATTTTGCTTATGAAATAAATTTACAAGAGAGAAATACTGATTAAGTACTTTTAAGTATAACATTACTACATTATATTCATGCATTTGTTAATTTCTTCAGAATTGCAATTTGCAAAACCAGTGATGTACAAAGTGTCACATCACATTTTTAAAGAGCATATTGTAGAATCAATGTGTCATATAAAATCCAGCTTTTTCAGCTCCTGGTGTAATTACAGAGTTTAAAGGTGTGTTTTCATAATGTCCTGAAAATGTTTCACATGCATCCAGGCTCTCACATGGATGTGCTTCACATGGCTGCCTTCAAATCCAATGCTAACAATTAAGTTTCATCATTCAGTGTATATATATTGACTATATACATTTGCTATATACAGTATGTATATGTTATATTTAGTATATGTGTTTATATATACTAGGCACACAAACATACTGTATATTCATAAACAGGTACTAGATACAATATGAAAGACTTTTAATTTGGCTTTAAAGTACCATTGAAGCCTGCTTGAACTTGTTGTTTTTGAAATGTGTGTTTGTTAAGTGAAAAAAAAATGGCATTTTCTGCTCCACTAATTATATTGTGTTTGCAAGACAAGTTCCCAAGGGGATGATTTATAAAGACCTTAATAGACACAATTAAGATGAATGTCTTCTTTATGAAAACAAGCACAGTTTACATATTGTATGACTAAGCATTTAGCAGCGTGATATCAGTGGAGGCATTGTGTTTTGAAGGTCATGCATGCCTCTGATTTGTAGTTAATTTAATATTATTTTAAAACACACACACACACACACAAAAGGTTTCTCATTAATTTGCCTTTTTATGTTTTGTTGCAGTATGTCCATCACACATTTTTCCCTTTTCTTCATTCACTTGCAATCAGTGTTGGGGAAGTTATTGCAAAAAGTAATTAGTTACTACATGCTAATTACTTTTTCTACATAGTAACAAAAGACATTCGAACAGTAATCACGTCACATTAATTTCTAAACAACTTTTGGACAATCAAAGGTATACCAAATTGTCCTTTCAGTTCTGTATTTGTTTAGTTTACAGGTTTTTCAACCAGTTGAAAGGAATCGTAATCACTTTGTTCGAAACAACATTTATTGTTTAATGTTACAATGAATCATTGTTCATTAAAACTGTAAATCCAATGTAATGTCAAAAAGTAATTGTGACAGTGATTACTGAAAGTTATTATCGCACTTCATTACAGGAAATAGTAATCTGATTACATTACTGCATTACTTTCCCTTAAAAAAAGGTACTGTGGCAGTACCATGGTACAGTGATGGTTATACCATTGTCCTTTGGTATACCATGGTACTGAATGATTACCATGGTGATTACATAGTACTCAGGTACTTAAAAAGGACCTTGTTAGTACCATGGTACTTCTTTCTCACTGTCATAATATATTTCACTCAGCAGCTCTCAATCCATTTATATCCTCTTCATATTGTCCAGTCAGTTTTCATTCAGTGTTCATTTCCTGTTGACAGCATGTTTTTAACTAAATCTTCTCTTTTTTTCTTTTCTTTTCCTCACCCCCTCATGGCGGCAGGCGAGGAGCTGCTAGGGAACGAAGGTGCCAGGTATTTGAAGATGGAGGACATAAAGGACCATGATGAGGATTTCCTTTCCCCCAAGAATGTTATAGAGTACGAGGGAGAGTTGCGGTGATGTTGAAGATGATTCAGATTTAACAAGAAGAGACACATGTATAAAGTAGAGAGGAGCTAAATTCATAATGTTGCTGTAGAAGAAATTACCTAGAATGTTTCAAACTAGATTGAACAGAAAAGATCAGAGCCCAAACTGACGAGAGGCCACTGAGATGAATTATGATGGGACCAGGGAAATGTTATTTACAGATTCCTTTGTGTCAGACCTATTTCTAACTTGTGTTTCTTAGGAATCATTCCCCTGCTATTCCAAGGATCCCATGTGTGTCTCCTGAAACAGTCATGCTGAAAGAACATGAAATGGAGCAGGTAAATGTGAATTTTTTTTTTTTTTTTTTTTTTTTTTTTGTTGTTGTTGTAAAAAGTGCATGGTAGTTTCATAGATTTCATAGACTCCTATATACTTACATTTTTTTAAATACTTTTATTCAGCAGGGACACATTAAATTGATCAAATGTGACAGTAAAGAGATTTATAATGTTACAAAAGATTTCTATTTCAAATAAATGCTGTTCTTTTGAACTTTCCATTCATCAAAGAATCCTGAAAAAATGTCTCACGGTTTCCACAAAAATATGAAGCAGCACAACTGTTTTCAACATTGATAGTCAGAAGAAATGTTTTTTTTTTTTTTAGAAGCAAATCAGCATATTAGAATGATTTCTGAAGGATCGTGTGACATTGAAGACTGGAGTAATAATGCTGAAAATTCAGCTTTGATAACAGGAATAAATGATATTTTAAAAGCGACTTCTTTCAAAAACTTTTACAAATCTTACCAACTCCAAACTTTTGAACAGTAGCGTATATTGTAATATTTTTTTCTAAGTATATAGTAGATACAGACACCTAAACTAACAGGGCCTATACAATTTTTGGTTACACTTTATTTTAAGGTGTCCTTGTTACAGTGTAATTATGCATTTAATTACTGAGTAATATTATTTAACTACACGTACTTACTAAATGGGTAGGATTAGGATTATGCATAATTTATTGTTATTAAAATAGTATTTTACCTGTACCAGTGTGGTTTGTACTGTATATACAAAAGTGTAGATATACAATGGCATTACTATCTGAAAGCATTATTGTAACATGTTACCACAAAAATACTTTTTAAGAGCTATTAGCCAAATGAAGATTTGGTAACACTTTATTTTAAGGTGTCCATAATACAGAGTAATTACCTAGTTAAGTACTTAGTAGTAGCTGTTGTACTTGCATGAAACAAAATGTGCTTACCATGTAACTAAGTTATGGAACAGCCTGTAATTACAGTTTGTAATTATGTAGATGTAATAGGCAGCTACTGTTACACATATGTAACAGACCAAGTCTGTTACACAGATACTTATATAACCAAAAGATTGTTACATATGTGTTGCAGACTTTATACAACGTAATTATAAATGTAAGTACACAGGCATAAGCTACTTAAAATAAAGTGTATCAAGACTGTACTTAAGTGTACTTCATGTGTATCTATACTGTACACCTTATCCAGCGGCACCTTAGTTTGATTTAACCCACCAGTACACAGCTTAAATACATGTAATAAATTTCTAGTTACATTACAATTACAGAATATTACACAAACATAAGCTACTTTAAATAAAGTGTATCAAGATTGTACTTAAGTGTACTTCATGTGTATCTATACTGTATATTTTATCCAGCTGCACCTTAGTTTGATTTAACCCGCCAGTACACAGCTTAAATACGTGTAATACCTTTCTAATTAAATTAAAATTACAGAATATTACACAGGCATAAGCTACTTAAAATAAAGTGTATCAAGATTGTACTTTAGTGTACTAGTAGCTGTGTAACAGACTTGGCCTGTTACATATGTGTAACAGTAGCTGCCTATTACATCTGCATAATTACAAACTGTAATTACAGGCTGTTCCATAACTTAGTTACATGGTAAGTACATTTTATTTCATGTAAATACAACAGCTACTACTAAGTACTTAACTAGGTAATTACTCTGTATTATGACACCTTAAAATAAAGTGTTACCGAAGATTTTATATTTATTTTTACTGTTGTCTAATTTTTATTATTGGTTTTTTTTTTTTTTTTATAATTTTTATATTTTTACACATTTATACATGTACAGCAGCATACACCACTTCCTTTGCCCAAGGAGTATGATGAGGATTCGCTGATCCCAAGCAGTCCGGCCACAGAGACGTCGGACAATGTCAGTCCAGTCGCAAGCCCCATCCACACTGGGTTAGTTTCCTGCCTCTACCTGAAATATTGTGCACATTTTGGAGGAATTAAATACTTGAACTCGAAATATCATGAATGAATTCAGTGTGCATTGTCTTTGTCCTTATGATTCTGCAGGTTCCTTGTGAGCTTCATGGTAGATGCTCGTGGCGGCTCAATGAGAGGCAGCAGACATAACGGTCTGCGTGTCATCATTCCTCCTCGTACCTGTGCTGCTCCAACACGCATCACCTGCCGCTTGGTGAAGCCACAGAAACTTGCCACACCACCTCCTCTGGTGGAGGGTGAGGGTCTCGCCAGCCGTATCATCTCTCTCGGTCCAGCTGGCATGCAGTTCTTAGGGTAAGGAAACCAGTTTTGCTAATAAAACAAGGTTTTTTTAACAAACTGAGACTGTAAACTTACACAACTCATATTGATCCTGAAGGCCTGTGATTGTGGAGATTCCTCATTTTGCGGCACTTGGTCGGGGAGATCGTGAACTTGTGGTCTTGAGGAGTGAGAATGGATCAGTCTGGAAGGAGCATCGTAATCGTTATGGTGACGAGGTCCTGGAGACCATCCTCAATGGCATGGATGAAGGTGTGTACTAATTCTTGCTGTAATTTGAAATGATGTAAATTTGGTTATACTGTATTGACAGTTTACCGTATATACAGTTACATTTGTTGTTAAATAGTTGCAGATTTTGAGGTAGGCCCTGTTTCATTCAAGATTAGAGAATAAATTGAAAATCTCATTATTTTCACTGATCAGTCTCTTTACTGTCAAAACCAGTAATGTGAATCATCCTGCCTGGGTAAATAAATAAATAAATAAATACAATGCAGTGCAATTCTAATCATGTACTATAAATAAATTACAATTATACATTTTTCAAAATAATAAAATGCTAATTAATTGGTATTAAAAATTTAATATTACCATTTACATTACAAGAATGAGAATTTGTTGGGGGCTAAAATTTAATTTGGGGCTTAAATTTCTGTATGTAAAATATAATTTATTTGTTTTCTTTTGATCTCTCAGACATGTTCTTAAAGCAATAGTTCACCCAAAAAATGCTGATTTACTGAAAATGTACTCACCCTCAGGCCATCCAAAATATAGATGAGTTTGTTTCTTCATGAGAACAAATTTGGAGAAATTTACCATTGCATCATTTGCTGATCCTCTGCAGTGAATGGGTGCCATCAAAAACAGCTGATAAAAACTTCATAATGTTCCACAAGTAATCCACATCACTCCAGTCCATCAGTTAACATCTTGTGAAATTAAAAGCTGCATGTTTGTAAGAAACAAATCCATCAAAATGTTTTTAACTTCAGACCGTTACTTTTGGCAAAAAAAAAATACGAATCCTCTGTCCATAGTATTGCTTCCTCCAGGGAAAAAGTCATCTCATCTGAATCAGGAGAGAAATATGCACAGATCAAGCCAAAACAGCAAATTTGTCTGTGGATTTTGCTGAGAGAGGACAACAGAACAACTTTTTCACTGGAGGAAGCGTTATTATGGATTATGAACTCATATTTTGGCCAGAAGCTAGGGTTTGAAGTTAAAATCTTAATGTCTTAACAATGGATTTGTTTCTTACAAACACACAACTTTTCGCTTCACAAGATATTAACTGATGGACTGGAGTCATGTGGATTACTTGTGGATTATTGTGATGTTTTTGTCAGCTGTTTGAGCATTGCTCATTCTGACGGCACCCATTCACTGCAGAGGATCCAATGGTGGGCAAGTGATGTAATGCTACATTTCTCCAAATCTGTTCCCATGAAGAAACAGACTACATCTGGGAAGGCCTGAAGGTGAGGACATTTACAGAAAATTTTAATTTTTACAGGCTTTGTAATGTGTGCATAAATGTACAGTGTTTCTGACATCTGTGTGGACTGTGATAATTTTGTCTCATTCATTTGAAAATGTCTTTTTTCTATTAACTACACACTTAAGACCTTGAGAGTCAGGAGGAACTTGGGAAGAAAAGAATCAGGCGCATCATCTCGACCGACTTTCCACTCTACTTTGCCGTGGTGTCCCGTATCCAGCAGGAGAATGATCTGATTGGCCCAGAAGGGGGTTATCTCACCAGTAAACTGGTGCCCATGGTGCAGGCCAGTTTTCCTGAGACAGCCGTCACCAAGCGTGTCCGTCTCGGACTGCAGGTGAGATGGGAGGATGATGAGGAGGAAGATATGATGGAAAATGGAGGAAGCTTATCTCCTGCATATTACCATAATGTATCTGACAGCTTTTAGTTTTTTGTTGTTGTTGTTGTTGTTGTTGTTGTTGTTTTTGGTTTCCTGTCTGGTCATGAGACATCTCGTCTTTCATCTCTCAAAATGAATTATGGGCTCAGCTAATTAAGTTGTTTCTTTGGAATGTGAATGAATGTAATTTTGTAAGTTGCTTAGATCTCTATGGTTGAGTTTGATGGTAAAAGTGAATGATGATATATGAATATCTGTCTACTTCCTGCTTAGATTAAACATAGGTTATTTCTACAGATGAGCATATACAGACACATTTACAGTGCAGTAAAAATTTGTGCATAAAAACATAGCGAAGGTTGAGCATGGCTGAAAGTTTTGCAGGTTTTGTTTGAGGGAATTGTAAGTTGAGGAGGGTAAAAGACGAAGTTGAAGCTCATTGAAAATGAGATGATAACTGAATGATGAACATTTTCTGTACTATTACAAATATCTGAAGCACCTTATAAAAGCAAACTTTCATAAGATGAAGTGTCTTACTGAGTTACTGTACTACCTTTTGAAATTTGTATTAGATTTTTAAAAAAAACTTTATTAGCTACACAAAAATATTTTTAAAAATTTAAATGCAGTTTTATATTTTAAATGTCAAAACCTAGAACTTTGAATGAAATGATCATGCATGTGTTTATTTCTGTTTTCTTTTGCCCTGCAAGTGTAACAACCAGCTCATACCAAAGCTGATTTTTTTTTTTTTTTTTTTACTTGTTTTTAACCCATCATTTGTTTAATCGTCTGTCATTTGTTACATTATTATTCTTCTATTTTGTTTCATTTTTGTTATTTCTTCTTTGTGAGAATTGACCCAATAATCGAATAATCTAAATGTATTGACAAACTTGATCAGTTCCCATTGTGCTGAATTATAAACAGTTCATTTACAATTTTTTTGTGTTTAAAAACACTGGATGTCAGGAAGTCAGTTATTGTGAGGTGGTATTGACCTTAACATTTCATATTTTTTGCCGCAATAACATACAGAAGTATTTTTAAGTTTTCTTTTAGATGTTTCTCATATTCTTAGAAGATTTGCCGCAGGTTTCTCAGGTCGATTCAATGACACTGACTGACACTGACCACTGATTCTTAACAGAACTTAAAATGTTGGACCGATACATTATATAATAAGCTCTATGAGAAAGACCTTCAGTCTAATGTTTCATAATTCCTCCTCACCTGATCCAACATTTTACAACAAATATGTGCTTAAAGGAATAGTTCACAAAAAAATGAAAATATGCTATTAATGTACTCACCTTCAGGCCATCCAAGATGTAGGTGACACTTTGTCAGGAGTTGAACAGTAAAAGATTTTTAGCTGAAACCGTGGTGCTTTGTGATTCATAAAATGCAAGTCGGTGGCTACCCGTATTTGAGAATAAAAAAGCATATCAGGGAATGCAAAATTAATACCTGTAGCTCCTGATGATATATTGAGGTCTTAAGCGAAACGATCGATCTGTGGAAGAAACTGAACATTATTTACAACATTATTAACTGTAATCCATGATTCTTTTCCGGGAACTGGTTCTTTCATTTTCAGTGAACTGTTTCAAATCACTAATTCGTTTACAAAATCAAACAATGGCATAACGTATATGCAATTATATTATTAGAGCACCCAATAATGACGTGACATGTGAATGTCTTAATCAATTTACATAAACCATGAGAAACCATAAAAACTTTGATTTGGCTCGTTCATTGAAGTGCTGGGTTCACACATGCGCATATCAATGTCATCAGTCTTTTGTCCAAGTTGAACTGTTTTCTCAGTTCAGTGACTGTTGGTGGAACTGGAGTGTTGAATGAGTTCATTAATCATAGGATCATATAGGCCAGGATTTTGGCTCATTTTGAGTTGGAGTGACTGTCAGATGTCCGAAAGTGAGTTTCGATTTAGTAAATTGTAAATCTGTGCTGCTCGAGCCGCAAACTGTGACCGTTTAGTCCAATCTGGTGAACTGGTTCAACAAATTCACCAAAAAGAACCGGTTCAAAGAATGATTCGTTTGCGAACCAGACGTGACTGCAGATCATTTGCTTGAGGCTCTGGATTACAGGCAATAATGTTGTAAATAATGTTCGTTTTGCTTCATAAGACCTCAATATATCACCAGGAGCCATGGGTATTAATTTCGTGTTGCCTGTATATGCTTTTATTGACTCTGGAGTGACGGTAGCCGCTGACTTGCGTTTTGTGAATCACCAAGGGCTACAGTTCCATCCCAAAATCTTCTTCACTATTCCACTGAAGAAAAAAGTCACCTATATCTTGGATGGCCTGAGGGTGAGTATAAATAAATAACACTGTGATTATAATGAACTTCACATTAAAAGATCTTCGCAAGCTTTACAACAATACAGGGTCAACTTCTTGTGTCTGTGTTTTCTACTGCAAGTGAATTAATTTTGCACCAGCTTTGGTTCAATAATGTTTGTAACTCTTTTTACATTTAATAAATAAGACTGATTGACAAGCTAAATTTGGTGTCTTGAATTGCATTGTGCAATAATTGCAATAATAAGAAAACAGAAATATATGGAGATCTATCCTGTCTGTTCTTTTTCCTGATTTCGCTCATGAAAATGTTTGGCACATTTCCGAACTGAATCCTCCTCTCATGCATTCATATGTAAATATACCGTTGCTCACACTGCCAAATCTATTTCTTCTGACTCTCATTCCACTTTCTTCTCTTTCACCTTTGCTCTTCCCCACCCCTATCTTTTACTTTGTGCTCTTTCACTCTGTTATGGTCTCTTCTCCCCCTCCATCCTCGGCACTCAGGCCCAACCAGTCCCTGATGAGCTGGTGGCCAAGCTTCTGGGGAACCAAGCCACGTTCAGCCCTGTGGTGACAGTAGAGCCTCGTCGCCGCAAATTTCACCGTCCCATCGGCCTGAGAATTCCACTGCCTCCCTCCTGGAGGGAGAGTCCACGGGACGCTGGCGAGGGCGACACCACCAGCCTCCGCCTGCTCTGTAGTGTCATCGGTAAAAATCAGCCAAACATTTTACATTGCGAAAAATTGTGCATTGTGTCCTTTTTACACGTTACATGTACGTTAACAGTAAATTATGCATAATTACTGTACATGCAAGTAACCCTAAACTTAACCCTGACCATACTGTAAGTACATGTAGTTAATATTACTCAGTACTTAAATGTATAATTACACCGTAACAAGGACAGCTTAAAATAGTGTAACCCTATAATGCTATATGAATAATAATAATAATGTTGGAAATGAATTAGAATTTTCCTTCTCAATAATCTTATTTTAAGGATGTTTGGATATTTTTACTGGAGAACAAGGCAAAAATACTGATTGGGAAAATGAGTTTATATAATTTTGTCTGCTTTTTAGCCTAATATAACAAGGAAATGTTAAAAAAAAGAAGTAATAATTACAAACATATGTATAGGAAATAGGAATTAATTTAAATTGATGGAGTGTATTGTTTCTAATTTTAATATACTTTCTGTTATCCCAGTATAATGTGCACATTCAGCTAAAGAAGCCGTTCATATGTTGACGACTAGTAAATAATGAGGCTGTGATGGTTAAAAATATTTGTTTTTCGACATAAAGAAAAAAATAGAATATAATAGAGAATTCTTCAGAAAATTTTGAGAAAAGAAAAGTCAAATTATTTTTGCTATTTGCCACCAGTGGCACAGAAATTACACTGCTCAGCAAATGTTCAAGAGTGATCAATGCAAGGATTAGGTTTTTAAGGTTAAACAAATATTCATTTATTATAATTTTAAAACCACATTACCCAGAATGATCAAAATACAGCTCCTGAGCAAAGCTCTTTGTTAAGATCCTTTGAAATAAAGACACATCTATTGCGTATTTACTTTCTCTACATTTCATAGGCGGCACAGCTCCAGCCCAGTGGGAAGATATAACTGGCACCACCAAACTTATGTATGCCAGTGCCTGCGCCAGTTTCACCACCAATGTCTCTGCCCGGTAAGTATCATAACCTGTACATCACATGTTAGGTTATTTCAGAAGTTCTCAATGTGTGTCGTCTTCACAGCAATATGTTATTATTCAACCTTGATCAAATTAAAAATGTGACTCAAATCTGTTTTGCTCTCCCACAGTTTCTGGCTGGCAGACTGTCCTCGGACTGCAGAGGCCGTGTCCTTTGCCAACCTCATGTACCGTGAGCTGTCAGCCGTGCCGTACATGGCCAAGTTTGTAGTTTTTGCAAAGATGAATGAAGCACGAGAGGGTCGACTCCGCTGTTATTGCATGACTGATGACAAAATGGACAAAACCCTGGAGCAGCACGAGAACTTTACTGAAGTGGCTCGCAGCAGAGACATCGAGGTCATATGATATAGTGTGCTACAGACTTCATATAGACAATACATAATAATGCATCTGTTGTGTCATCGTCCATGTGTTTACAGCAACTGCCATCATTTATACGATGAAGTATCATTTCCGTTTAAACCTAAAACAGCATCTGAAAGAACAGGGGCAAAAAATTCACATTCTTGGTCTTTCTGTTCCTGATTCATAAGTGCACATTACTCCAAACTAAAGTAATAACAATAATTCATCATATAAACATAGTAACACACAATAGTTTGATGCAGAAACAATTTTGTCTTAGAAACTGCTAGTAAATTTCACAAAAACATTTCAAAGAAACCGCAAATATCATTGAATTAAACATGAAGATTTGAAAAACTGAAATAGTATTTGTTGTAAAACATACTCAAAACAACTCAAATATTTGTATTACTTTGTGGGTGGGGAAAATATTTATATTAATAAAAAAAAAAATAATGGTAACACTTTATTCTAAGGACCAATTCTCACTATTACCTAGCTGCTTATTAGCATGCATATTATTAGCATATTGGCTGTTTATTAGTACTTATTAGGCACATATTAATTCCTTATTGTGCATAACCATATTCTAGATCCTTTAACCGAACCCAATACCTAAACTTAACAACTACCTTTCTAACTATTAATAAGCAGCAAATTAGGAGTTTATTAAGGGGAAACCCTTAGTTAAGAGTGAATGTCACGGTGCACACATGAGGAGGAGCAAGGAACACGGAGATGAGGATAAACTCAAAATAACAGTCTTTAATAGAGACATCAAGGCAGGGCAAGACAAGGCAAGGCTGACACAGACAGGAACACCGGGGAGTAACGAGTAGATCAGACGACACGAAACTGAACAGGCAGGAACTTAAATACACAGGTTAATAAGACCAACACAGCTGAACAGACTAAACTAATAATCACATTAAACAAGGACAGGAAACAAATCAAATATGGACACAAGAGGTGGGAACACATGACACACACGACAGAGAACTGACATAACTCCCCCCTCCCGAAAGGCTCGTGCCGAGCCTTAACAGTTCCACCGGGGAGGGAGGGTGGGCGCTCTGGAGGCCCCTCAGCACAGACATGGACAGGAACACAGGACGGGGACTTCCAGAGCGGAACAGACAGACGGAGGCCATGGCAGGGCTAGGAGCTCTGGCAGCCATGGCGGAGCTGGGAGCTCAGGAGGCCATGGTGGTGCAGGGAGCTCCGGAGGCCATGGGGGTGCAGGGAGCTCCGGAGGCCATGGCAGATGGTCCTAGTGGCTGTGGCCTCGGTCCCCTCGGCCCGGCCACTCCACCCAGAGCTCTACTACCCCCCTCCCCCAAGATTCCTTGGGGAATCTAGGGGGTATCAGGAACCCTCCAGGGCTAGACATACAGGACTGGATAGCCCTCCGGGGCTAAACACAGGACAGAAACAGGACAGTCCACAGGAGCAGAAAGCCCTCCGTGGGCGAAGCTCAGAAGCTGAGGCTTCTTCTGGGCATGACATGCTGAGGGACCCTGTGAGGGCCCCTGATGTCAACCGCTTCCACTTCTGCGACAGGAGGGGCAGGCGGCTGGGAATGGCCTCCTCGGCCATGACTAGATGAGCCGCCTGCCCTCAACGAGTCTCCGTGGACAAGACAAGACCGGACTGGATTAAAACTTCTCCTGTGGACACAACACGACTTAAAACATGTCTCTGGGGACATGGAATGGCACTCCTGGCCGTGACTAGGGAACTGGAGTCAGCGGCCAGCGGGCTTGTCACATGCACTCCAGGCAGGCTTGTCACATGCACTCCAGGCGGGCTTGGGAGAGCCGCGGATGGCGGCGTCGATCTCCCGCGAACGGCAGGCCTGGGTCAGTCGCGGACGGCGGACTCGCGGTGATCCCACCAAACTCCCATGCTGCATACGCGGGCTAAGGCGGGATGACGAGCGGCGACTTCCATGCCGCGGGACAGACAGACAGGAACAAATAAAAACTTTTCAAAAAAACAAACAAAATAAAACGAGGTGAAGGGGCGCCGCTTACTGTTAGGTTGGGTCTTCTGTCATGGTGCACACACAAGGAGGAGCAAGGAACACGGAGACGAGGATAAACTCAAAATAACAGTCTTTAATAGAGACATCAAGGCAGGGCAAGACAAGGCAGGGCAAGGCAAGGCTGACACAGACAGGAACACCGGGGAGTAACGAGTAGACCAGATGACACGAAACTGAACAGGCAGGAACTTAAATACACAGGTTAATGAGACCAACACAGCTGAACAGACTAAACTAATAATCACACTGAACAAGGAAAGGAAACAAACCAAATATGGAAACAAGAGGTGGGAACACATGACACACACGACAGAGGACTGACAGAATATGTGTTCCCTAATCTAAAATGTTACCAAAATAATATTAACCAATAGCCAGATTGTGGTCTTTCAGGAAACAAATAACTCTGAGGTCTGGCTACCTTCTGGAATAAGACACGTTTTTCACAATTTTTTTCAAACAAATTCAAACTAACTGTTTTTTAATCTCTTTGAATATTCTTAAATATGTGATATTACAGAAGCAAATGTGTTGTTAATGATGTTTCATGTTGACTTCTAGATGTTATCAAATGTTTAATTTAAGCTTCGTCTGCTGGTTGCCATATGTTCTTCAGGTCATGGAGGGAATGCCGCTGTATTTGGAGTGTTCAGGAAACTTGGTTCCTATAAGGAAGGCGGCACAGCAGCCTCGCTGTTTCAGCTTCCAAGCCTTCAGAGACAACAGACTGCCTGTGTCTGTCAAGGTAAAGTCATCATAGCCAGTTACAGTACATGTTTACCTTATTTCCTCTAAATTAGATTCTTTCACCTACAGTGAACTAGGTCATAAAAATGTAGTTTCATTTTTTTTATTGGTTATGTGCGAGTGTTCCAGTGGTTAAAGTAATAGTTCAATTTGCTGAAAATGTATGAATCCTCAGGGCATCCAAGATGTAGATGAATTTGTTTCTTCATCGGATTTGGAGAAATATAGCATTGCATCACTTGCTCACCAGTGGTTCCTCTGCAGTGAATGGGTGCCATCAGAATGAGAGTCCAAACAGCTGATAAAAACATAACAAAAATTCACAAGTAATCCACGCAAATCCAGCCCATAATATAACGTCTTGTGAAAAGCTGAAAAGCTGCACGTTTGTAAGAAACTAATCCATAATTAAGATGTTTTAGCTTTAAAGCATTGCTTCCAGCTAAAACATGAGTCCATAATAATGCTTCCTCGAGTGAAAAAGTCCATCCCCATTGTCCTCTCACATCAAAATCCACCAACATATTTGTTCAGATCTATTTTAGACTGTTTTCTCTTGTAAGCAGTGCTTGATCTATGCATTTTTCTATACAGTGAGAGGGCTTTTTTACTGGAGAAAGCAATATTATGGATAGAGGACTTTTATTTTAGCTGGAAGGAATGGCTTGAAGTTAAAAATGTCTTGATGGATTTGTTTCTTACAAACACACAGCGTTTCACTTCACAAGATATTAATTGATGGACTGGAGTCATGTGGATTCCTTGTGGATTATTGTCATGACTTTCATTCTGACGGCACCCATTCACTCCAGATGATTCACAAAAGAAATTGGACATTCTGCAAGATATCTTCTTTTGTGTTCTATTGAAAAAAGATCAAATATAAATATCATGCCCATAAAAAAAAATCATGTCTATATTTGCAGAAAGAAGGCACTGCATGATGAATAGTTTTCTTTACCATTAATATTTATGAACAAATAATTGCCTGTATCATCACATGTTGTTGGTATATATCCATCTCTTTCTCTTTTCCACAGGTGAGGGACAGCAGCAAAGATCCCTCTGGCTTCTTGTCTTTCTTGCGCAAATCAACCAAATATGAAGATAGTCAACATGTGTTGTGCAACCTTAATGTTACCATGCCGCCATGCATTAAGGTACCAGGGCAAATGTTGACAATTACATTTCCTCACATACAGTATATAGTTAAATCTACAAATCTTCTCTAACAGTGTTTATTTCTTTATAACAGATTATAGGAAGTGATGAGCGAAGGAGAACTCTGACTCCTTTGGCTCTGAGGGAAAGATACAGTGCTCTAAATGAACCAGCCATGGGTAAGATTGCTCCCACACCGACATCTCCTGCATGTTAAGCCCCCAAATCTCATACAACCTTTGCCTGACCCTGCTTTGAATAAGATGTGAGCTGCAGCATCAGATTGCTGAACTCTTGAGCCAATGATGGTCTGGTTTCTGCAGCATCACTGAGCGCCATGGAAAGGACGGAGTTAAAGATGGCTTTAATAGCTGAACAGCTAGGCCTGAGCTGGGCTGGTGAGTTTCTAAATAAACTGACAACTTACACACAAAAAAATTGAAGATTTAAATTGAAGATTCCAAATGTGGCAATGATGTGAGAATTTGAAGGAGGCATGTCAAATCATGTCATATACTTTCATATCATATATGCAAATAAATGCACAATTTTCAGATTTCACTGCAATTCCATTGCCTGCAGTCATTGTCAATACACCCACTCTTGTCTACACATAATTTGAACATGTTTTTAAACTTGCATATTCTTCAAGAAAGGTGGCTAGGGGAGCACTGATGTAACACTAGAGCATAAATACAGCACTACAGCATAAATCTATAAGGAGATGTGCAGTGCTTTCAGCACTTGTTTTTATCTTTATGTTGATTCATAGTTTTTGCTTTATGTAGCTGTGTCCACCAATTTATACAATTCATATTTGATTGATTATTGATTTGTCAATTTATTATTATAATACTATTTTATTGAGTGGCACAAATGTAGCCCTTATGCTTCAGTAAATTATGATTTAGTCTGTAATGAGTCAATTAATGGTGAAGGAACATATTAATTCATGCTGGGGCATAATGTATCATATCTAATTCCTGTGCAGAGTTGGGACGTGAACTGCAGTTTAATGTAGATGAAATAAATAAGATCCGTGTGGAGAATCCCAACTCCCTTTTAGAGCAGAGCTCAACACTGCTCAACCTGTGGGCCGCTCGAGAGGGGAAGAGAGCCAAAAGTGAGTGCCATAGTGTCCATTCACTATGATCCTAAGAATACCTAAATTATTTGCGAGCAAATGTAACCTTATTCATCTGTCTCATGTGACGTAACTATATGAACATGCTGCCATATTTGTTGCTATAAGTATCAGCATGCTTTTAATGTGCAGAGCTGTGGGATTCAACAAAGGTAGCTAAACTTTTGTTTCTGTTTACAAAACGTTATAAAGTGAGTGCCTAGTTTGTGGGAATGCAAATTAGCTGTCTTGCTGTGCTTCAGGCCCCTTCCCCTTATCATGCAGTCTCCTCTCTCTCACCACCCCTCTACCTTCCCATCTTACCAAGGCTTTCCATGCCCCCATATCTGAACCTTTTTCAAATCAGAGGTAGAAATAGCTGTTGTTGAAATAAGAGGGTTTTATTGCTGCACGCCACTTGTTGACTCCATTTAGATCAGTATTTCACGTTGATTGGTTGTTTTTGCTGAAACATCAGTGTTTAGGTTGTCAATAGCCCTGCTCAGACAGTAACTGTTTCTCATGTGGACGTCTGTAAAAATAAATTTACATGGCACCTCAGTGATAAAACTCATGAACTCAGATTTATTATTTGATTATTTAAATCTCCTGTTTAAAAATATGAAAATAGATGCACTATAGTTGAAATGGTTTTCTGTCTTGAATTTTATCTCTCAAAATACGGATGTCATTCAAAATGTGGATATTAGCAGAAATAAGTTAATGCAACCTCTTATTTACATAAGGTAAACATAAAGTTGCTTTGTTTATATTTTTATGTAATTGTAGGCCTATATGATGCATATTTGAAAATTGTATTGCATACCTGTTGCTGCCCATAATAATGGCCCGTTTCAAATGTTTGTGCTTTTCTTCTCTTACTTCTTTTTGATCTTAACAGCTCCCACTTGCAGTGGTTTAGCATTTATGAAATGTTGTTCTTATAATACTTTATAGCATTTCAGTATTTTTTTTTTTTTTTAGTAATAAATCTGCATGCAAATTACAGCGAAGTGCAACAATTACCGTACGGTGTTTGGCAGTGGTCAAAAAGGATTTAAACACTGAATTTTATAACAATTTCTTGTAAACTCAGAGATGTCGATTTGGATGGCAATTAAATTACCACACGACCTTGGTGTGTCACAGTACAGTGTGATAAACGCACGACAAGGACGAAGATGAATGCTAAGAATCTTTAATATAATCCACATAGAAGGAAACTACAGAAGGTAGGAAGGTAACACATGCACAACTTAACCTTGACACTTTACAACACAGAATGCACAGACTTAACTTAATAAAGGGGAGCTTGATTAGGGACAGGCAGGTGAGGAGGATGAACTAATAATGACATAATGAGAACAGGAACATAACCAAATATGGGCACAAGAGGGAGAAACAGGTCACACAGAGCACATGAGGAATGGAAACACAGACAAAGGTCCATAACTGTTACAGTTCGCCCCCCTCCCAGGAGGCGCGACCCCGCACCATAAAGGAAGGAAGTAGATGGAGGGATGGCGAAGGGCTGGCAGGAAGGCAGTACAGGTGGAGGCTTAGGTGGAGGACAGACATCCAAGAGGAGGATGGCAGACAGAATCCAGGGTGGAAAGAGTAGGAGCCAGGGCGGATCAGATGGAGGGAGGAGCCAGGGTGTTGACAAGAGGGACTTGGAGCAGGAGGAGCCAGGCGGGATCCAGGTCACAGCCATGATGGCAGCCCACGGTGGAGCTGACAGAGGGAGCAGCCATAGTGAAGGAAGGGCTGATGACTCCAGGGGGCCGACTGACGGCGACGGAGCAGGTGGAGGAGGAGCCCGAGGCGGAGAGCCGATGAGCCAGGGCGACACCGAGGATCCAGAAGGCCAAGGCGGAGCAGATGGCGCCGGAAACTGAGACGGAGGCGCGGATCCGGAAGGCCACGGTGGAGCCGGAGTGACAGGACTGAGGTTGAGCCAGAGGGAAGGAGGAGCCTGACAGAGCCGGAGGGACGGAGGAACAAGGCGCAGCCGGAGGAGTGGAGTTTCGAGGCGGCGGATGGTCGACGACTGACCAAGGCGGAGCCGGAGGGACGAGGGAGCCTGGCGGAGCTGGTGGACTGACGGGCCACGGCGGAGAAGAGGGAGCTAGGAGCCATGGTGGAGCCGCTGGGTCGAAGGGCCGAGGCAGAGTCCGGGACTCAGAGGCTGGAGGCGGAGACAAGGGATCCTCCAGCCATGACGCAGATGGAGACTGGCAGACCCGCGGCGATCCCAGGAGACAGCAGTGGCGATGGTGAGGACTGGTGCAGAGGTGGTGGGAGAGGGAGGCTGGGCGGGAATTCTGAGCAGTCCGGGGGTTCAGGGATGGTGTGTGCTGCCCACACACGCCAGATGGCCACTCCCAACACCGGGAGCGCCAGAGACAGGGGAACGACCACTTTCGTCACGACAGGACAGACAGACTGTTCAGGATGGGCAAATAATTCAGGGTAGACAAAGAGTTCATGGCAGACGGATAATTCAGGACAGGCAGACAGTTCATTCACGGCCTCCATGGCCATAACAGGACAGGAAGATGATGACGGAAGACTGGTTAACTCAGAAAAGAAATCAATTTAAATTTCCCGAGTCCTGCCTCAGCTCACCCTCAGCAGTGGTGCAGTGGGGGCTTTCCTCCAAGCCCTCGTGCTCCCTTGCATAATCCACTGTTGCAGCTCTGTAGCCGGCTCTCGCACCTGGTCAGACATTTTGGGCTCGGGCTCCGGGGCAGTCGACCACTCTTATGCTCCGTGCTGTGGGGTGATGGTGGGCTGGGCTCTGGGTCCGGAGTGAGGCTGGGGAGACACTCCGTGGCAGGTCCAATGGTGAATGGCGAGTTGTTGCTCACCAGCACCCACTCCACGAAGGCGGCGAAAGACTCTCGAGGTCCGTTTGAGGCTCGTTTGATAGAATCCGCAGAGGCTGCTGTCCGGGTAGCTGGTATGGTTGGCGATCTCCATGAAGATCGCCGAGAGGACCTCAAGAGGCATCCCTTCCTGCTCCAGCTGAAGGAGGCGGCAAGGGAAACGAGATGAGCCGTGTACTCCATAACAAAAAAAAAAAAAAGAATAAAAAAAATAAAAACGGAAACAAAATGGGAGGAAGTTGGTTGTGGTCCAGTGTTCTGTCATGGTACATACAACTGTTACATGGTGTTTGTCAAAAAACAGTAGGTAATTCGGCCAGGGATTTTTTACACAGGTGGTGGAAGAAAAATCCCGGCATTCTAGATTCGGACAGCAATAAAATCACAGACTCACCCCTGTAAATGCTGAAAGTCGCTTACATCCCCATGAGAAACAATTACCGTCCAAATTAGGCTAATGAGAAAATGATTTATATTCAAGAAACATAGGCTGTTCTATTTTCAGTCTAAAAATTATTTTATGAATCATTTGTGTAGGAGTGTAGGAGAACCCCCAAAAAATGCTTGTTACACAATCACCATGAAAAACAATCTGCTTTTGTGATATCTGTGTTTTCCTGAGGAAGAACTCTGGCTCAGATCTGAGCGGGACAATAGTTGTCAGTTCTCTATCAGTCAAGTAATTTCAACACAGTCCGCTCTATGGGAATTGCATCCTTGCACGACTGCACTTGAAGATCTTTAAGCATGCCTTCAGGCAGGGAGAATTGCCCACTTCTGTATAAAGCTGGCCAGCAGCCCAATTCTCATTCAGAATTTCAATCTTCAGAATTTCCACTCTTCATTTCATTTGTTAATAAAACAATGAGGAAGCACTGAGGAAGTCATTCATGTTGTGATGTTTGTGTACTATTTCCATTTCTGTCCATTACTCCGGCCACAGCTAGTGAACAAGTTATTGGGAAGTTACATGCAACAAATTTTGTTTTGAGTAGGTGCCTCAGGTGCTTTACTGTAGCTTGCTAGAGGACTGTGCTCTAGCTGGAACAAAATATTCATCAGTTATAATGAGTGCCACCACACACAAAGCATGCCACACAATACAGTCTTGCCCAAATGCATGTGGCAATCATATTGAGAGGAAAGACTTGCACCAAGTGTAGAATTCTTGCCTGGGACTGGACCAGTGAAGAACTGTTTCTGTAACCTCCCTAACAGAGCACCTTTTGTATTTCTCCCTAATCAAACACACCTGATTCAAGTCATCAGCTCATTAGCAGACACTCCAAGACCTGAAATGAGTGTGTCAGACAAATGAGCCGTTCAAAATATGCAGTGTTGAAGGGCTCCAGAAATGTTACCCAGACTGCTTTTACTTGTGATGTGGAAGTGGTGTGATTCTAAATGAGATCTGAGTCTCCTAACTGCCCCAGTCAAATGATGGCTAAATGAAGTGAACAGCTAACTCTATCATGGCATATTTCTTCCCAGTCCAAGCAGGATAAGCAAATCTGAAGAGGATCCCAATAAGTCTGAAGAAGACACAATGAGGTTTCTCTTCTTCACAGCCAAGGCTTTGTTTTTTGCTGTCTATCACAAGCTGTTGAGCACCTAGTAGTTGAATGGCCAGCAAACATGCAATTCCTACTTCTATTCCTAACATCTTTACAATCATTGATAAGAGCCCCCTGTTGTTGCCTATCCTCAGATGGGCTTTTTGGTTCAGCAGTGGCAGCTACACAGGCCCACTGTAAATCTAAGAAAAAGGATGAGGCTTTCAGTTGGCAGGTGTTAACCGCTGTCTCTTATTTTGCCCCAGTTGCCTAAAGGCCAAAGTATACTTCAGTTTTTAAGTGTACTCGAGGGTCCGCATACAGTGCGTGTGAGGCAAATTTCATCACCAGAATAGTATGTGCATACTGTACGCACACCATTTGATTCTTGTAACATGCACAGATGCGCAATGACTTGGTTTTGCACTAATCAGTTGTTCCGCAAGGTGGCAACACTGGCCCAGGCTGTAGTTTCACAGTAGAAAACGAAACTAAAGAGGTTGCACAACAACAACGAAATAGTGGAGACGGCAACAATGACAGATGCCTACATTGACAAATGCTTGTGTGAGAGGGTTATGAGAGGGCTGTAACTTTAGTTTAAAAGAGTACAAAGACATTTTTATAGTTCATAACTTCAAGAGAAAAATAGAACAAACGCTGGACAAAGATGAAGCTTTCAAGAACACGTGTCGAACACCTACGTTCGTGTACACCTCAAATGGATAATACTTTGAAAGGCTACGCGTACAACTGTCCATGTACACTAGCATACGTGTAAAAAACACATGCTTAGGCTAGGTGCTGCTGAAGAAGACTCCTATATCAGCAGCACCACATGCATGCGTCGAACGCGTGTCAAAGACTGACATGGAAGAGAAATTTTTGAATAAAGTCGTTATTTTTGTTTTTTTTTGTGCACAAAAAGTATTCTCACAGCTTCATAAAATTAAGGTTGAACCACATGGACTATTTTAATGATGTCCTTACTACCTTTCTGGGCCTTGAATGTGGTAGTTTCATTGTTGTCTATGGAGGGTCAGAAAGCTATCGGATTTCATCGAAAATATCTTATTTGTGTTCCGAAGATGAACGAAAGTAATTAATGACAGAATTTTCTTTTTTGGGTGAACAATCTCTTTAAAGCTTCAAATGCCTACCTCATCACTAGGCACCTACCAGGTGAACCCAGGCAACAGTCTGCCTGTTGCATGCCTCTAGTACCACCACACCACAGAGGGCCAGGGGGCCATCTCACCATTGTCCAGCACCTCAGCACCACCTTATGGGTGTAGACAGCCCCCTAAGAAGAAGAACGATGGGGAGCAATCAGCATGCCCTGCAATGTTTTAAGAAGATGTAAGCCAGCGATATCTTGCCCTGGCTCACCCCTTCCCAAGTTCATGGGGGTAATATTAGGCCCTATTCCATCAACCTCACAAGTTTTTGTCAAAATAAAACTTCCCAAAACAAGAACATTGAACACTGCCAAACTGGTGCACATCCTACATCTGGGTGCTTGACTTGGAGGGGTTACCCTAACCCTAAAAGGCAAAATGCTGAAACTGGAAAAGAGAACTTGACTGAAAGAGAACATCTGCTTAGTGTAACTCTCAAGGAAAGAAGAAAGACACAGACCAGGGATTCCCTGCAACTGCAGCTCATCTAGAGTTCAGAGTGAGAATTGGGCTGCTGACCGACTTGATATGGGTGTGGGGCTCCCCAGTGTTGATAGGTGAAAATGAGAAATAGCTCAGTGGCCACATGATAGTACATCCAAGATTTCCTCCTATATATGATTCTCTGCCATTGCTTTCCCCGTGATGGTGATAAATATGGTGGCTGTAAAGAAAAGTTCACGTGACTGAGACAGATTTTTGCACAGTATCTACTTACTGAATAACAAGAGTAAATAAAGTTTTTGTACACTTAACCCTAATGTCGTTTTGAAATTATTGTTATTTGGATGTCTTTCCTAATAGTGTCTTGAAATCCTTTGGTTTTGTCAGTGGTGTGTCTCTGTCCTCATCCTTTATGTCCAACTACCCTGTCTTCCCCTTCTCCATTTCTCCACCATCTGTGTGTCTCTCACCACTGTAGTGGACAGCCTGTACGTGGCCCTCAAGAGCATTGACCGAGTGGACATTGTGAACATGTTGGAGGGCCAGGGACCACCAACAGGTCAGCAGGAGGGCTGGGAGCAAGATGCTTCCAGGTCTAGGCATCATGAGAGAGACCATCTATCTCCTGGCATCACAAATGGTAAGTGAGAGACACTGTTTTGTGACACTTTCCTCACTTGTCCCACATAATGCTTTTTTTCCAAGAACTGGCTTTTCCTCTCATCCAGCTGATATCCGCTGCTGTTTTTTCTGCTCAAACCCTTGTCCCCCTATATTTTGGCCGTGAACCTAACATTTCCTCTTCCAATTCTGCTGTCACCAGGACCAGAACTGAAGACACCCCTCCAGAACTATGTTATGTTGCTATTCTATGTAGCCTGTCCAAATGTTTTGACTA
>JAFVLL020028956.1:0-12669 GCA_021397915.2 Tor tambroides | reverse complement strand
ACTGGAGTGTTAGAAAATGTACTACAGTAATGGCTAAAGTAATTTGTCAATATTAGTATAGTAGGATTACCACAGCAAATTACCATTCATAAGTTAGTACAATTTACTGTAGTACCTTTACTATAGTATGGTTCAAAAACACTGTAGTATTTACCAGATAAATTTTACAACATTTTCTATGGTAAATTTACTATTAATTTCTATAGTACTTTTCCCCCAACAATTTACTATAGTATCTTTACTATAGTATGGTTCAAAAACACTATAGTATTTACTATAGAATTTTTTTACAACATTTTCTATGGTAAATTTACTATTAATTTCTATAGTACTTTTCCCCCCACAATTTACTATAGCGTCTTTACTATAGTATGGTTCAAAAACACTATAGTATTTACTATAGATTTTTTTTTTTACTACATTTTCTATGGTAAATTTACTATAAATTACTATAGTATTTTAATTCCCACAATTTACTATAGTACCTTTTACTATATGGTTCAAAAACACTATAGTATTTACTATAGAAATGTTACTACATTTTTTATAGTAAATTTACTATAGTATTTTTTCATGTGGGATTGTATGGAACTAAGAAAATAGGGGCTTCACACAAAGTAGTTTAGGAACCAGTCACCAGGGTGTTCCCCTGAAAACAAATTTTTTCCCCTTGGGCCATTTTCCTGCTTGCATTCGCACCACCAGTAGGAACTCTGAAGTGACATAACCCAGCTGACAGCGATGTCATTTAAGCGTGGCATTCAATAATGTCAACAACTGGAGGATGGAGAAGTGCCTGGACTTCAGTGTCAGTCCATCTATAGACGGTTTCATCGGGCGCACGCGCCTGGCCCAAAGTTAACTTCCGGTCTGTGTTTGTTTATCAGTCTGGTTAGTGGCGCCGGCTACAAACGCAGTTAAAGTTAAAGTGATGAGTAATGAAGTGGGGCTCAGGTTGTTGTGCTGTTGGATGTTTCCCATACATTTATTTATTTGTGGTGACCCGCCACGATATCAAAACTGACCGATTTGCCAAAAGGCTTCATTGAATAAACATGAGCACGTAATGCACGTTTAAAAATTAAAACGAGGCGCGGGTGTTTTTATATCACTGTATTTCTGAAGGAACACTGTCTTTAGAAAATGTTCAATGTCATTTTCATTTCATCTTGCATGTAATACCTAATAAAGCAGCGTTTGTAAGCTCAGCGCTGCTTTGTCTACAGCCGTTACGGGGAAACCTCTAGTTCTCCCGCTTTAAAGCACCTCCTGCTGGCAGAGAATGAGTTTGCATTTTTAGTAAATCCGTCAGATTTACGCAGCAAACATATTTTGCTTGTTATCAAAAAATAATCTACTCTAGAGGGACTTAGCTGTTGTTATTGATTCTATTTGGATGTCCACCGGAAGTTAAATTAGGGCCACAAAAGCCGGCACCACTAGCCAGACCGATAAACCAACACAGACCGGAAGTTAATTTAGGGCCAGGCGCGTGTGCCCGATGAAACCGTCTATACTAAACTGTATGTGTGTATGGTAGAATAGTTTATTAAGTGTTTAATTAATAAAGTCTTGTTTGTATCACACAGTTTATTTAGTGTTTTGCTCATAAATGGAGTCCCTATCATTACAATCAGAGGTACATGCTCTTAGAAAGTGTTTGATCGGTATTAGGATACCAAGAGAGTATCCTAATGTCACACCATCACCCTGTTTGGACTTTGTTTGCCTGTCTAGTTTTGTTATTTTACCTAGTTTCTGTCTACCCTTTGATTACATAGGTTTCTTCACTTGTGTCTTGTTAATTATCCTCGTTTGGTCTGTGTATTTAAGTTTCTGTCCATTCAGTTTGAGTTTGTCGGTTATTGTTGATGGTTATACTCTGTTGTGTGGACAAACCATTGGATTATCCTGCCTGTTTACCTGTCTTGGATTTTCAGTTTGTTTTCCTGTGGATTTATTATTAGACTGTGTTTTTGTTAACCTCGCTTCATGCCCGTCATCTCCTGTCTCCCATCTGTCATCGTGTGACACCTAATATCCTATATCCTAACATAGTCTATAGAAGTTCTCACTAAACATTAGCTGGAAGAAAGTTGGTGGAACTGCTAAGACTGATTCTGTTAGAAATCCCCCAAATCATTTACTTGATCCAAAACATATTTACTTTTTGGGCTAACTTGCTACAGTTCATATAAAAAATTTCATGACTTATAACTTCCTACTACTAACAACCAGGGATGTGCACAGACATTTTTAGGGGCAGGGGCTCAAGTGGGAAAAAAAGGCACTTCTCATATTATTATTTTTTTTTTTTCTAAACAAAATGTTAAATGTATTAGGGGTGTGCAATATTGACAAAAATTATATCTCAATATTTTCTGGGATTTTATCAAAAAGGATAATTAGATGATATTTTCCTGAGCGTGTTATTGTGCTGATATCTAAGGACTACCGTGGGCAGCTCCTAAAGTTTTTGATATTCTTCATATTCTGTGGTGATCAGTTCACAGCAGTGATAGAAATGAATCTTTTCTAAAAAGTTTAAATTGATTTTAATTGGGCATTTTTACCTTTATAAAGCCATTTTTTTTTCTAAAAGTGTGCATCATCTTTTCAGTCAAATTTTTAAATTGAATCAGTCAATTAGAATAATAAGTCATTTGGGCTGTTACCAAGCAAATTAAATCAGTATTGACAAAATTAATCTTTGCAATGCAGAGAAAACACAGAAGCTACATTAGAAGGGGCATTTAGATGCATTTACACACTGTTCAATGCAGGACATGAATGCATTTAACCTGCAGTTACAAATGCATTAATACTGTTTTGATATTTTAAACATAAAACGTTGAATACTGATATTTGAAATTATTTTTAAAAAATGCAAAGATATTTTAAATGTGAAATTAAAACTGCCAGTAGGTGGCAGCAAGTCACTGTTAATAAGAGTCATTCATCACGGTTGATTCATTCAGGAACAAAACAGCGTCATGTTGCTCAGAGACGCAAATTGGAATTATATTTGTTGGCGAAATAGAGCAAAAACAGTCAATATTGTGTCTAAAACGTAAGTGTCTTAATATTAAATTCTTGTTTATTGAACTGCTGTATAAAATCAATATCACATTTGTAATCATGCTGCTTTTTGGTGGAAAAAACGTCAGTCTTCGCGTGATACTGATTAACTATATGAAATTATATAAATATATAAATTTCTGTTCCCATACCTTGAATTTTGTGATCATTCTAACTGCATTTTAATAAACTGAATCATGCAGTGAAAGAACAGCACTAGTCTAACCTACTAGACTTCCTATTGCCTTAGCTAAACTTTAGCTAACTTACATGGTAGCTCTCATGAGTCATGGATGTTAGCAAGACAAATTAACTATATTTGCATTTTGTCTTTTGGATGATTAGCTGTAAATTCGAGGCACGGCACGGGTAGCTTAGTCTTTTTTTCCATCACCACTCACCTCCACACCAACACAACTGGAAAGGGAGGGAGGGCTTCACTTCTGTGGCTCTCTGCCTGTCTGTGATGCGCATGTGCTGATCAATGTGTGCTATACTGCTGTGCTGCAGAGAAGCGGAGGGAGAAAGGCATCGGACATTTTCCGACCCAACCTGATATTTAGATTTTTTATTTGTTTGACAGGGAAAGCTGTGTGCAAACAGAAACAGGTACACGCACACATATACATATATTCATTTATTAAAAAAAAAAAAAAACTCCCCAGAAAAAAGGGCACTTTCTCTCGAGGAAGAAATAGGGCAGGTGCTCAAGCCCCCTTTGATGTCTATAGCTGTGTCTCATTTAGAAGGATGCGTCCTCCGGAGGTCTCATTCGAAGGGTGCATACGTCATTTAGGCTGTCTCATTTCAGAAAACCAAGTAGGACACTCCGAATGCGACCTTCGAATGTAACCTTCTTTCACAGGAATTCGGAGGATGCATCAGGTGTATCCTTCGTTGCTACAGATAACCCACAATTCTTTGCGTCGCCATAAACAACCGTCCTTAATTTGAAAAATGCCAGCGCCGGCAGATGTACACACAAGTGCAGATGTGGTGTTTACAACTTACCTTAAATTGCCTCCGGTTAAAACGGATAAACTTTGTTCTTAATATCCTCCTTTTTTTCTCTAACAGATGTCTGTTACGCTGCAGCTCCTCAAACATTGAGCAAAATAAAACAAGTAAAAGCTTTTTTTTCCAAATTACTTTCCAAATTTAGAAATAATTTTCCTTCATTTAACTAGTGTGAGAGTGCAACGATGCTCTAAATGTGTTGGCAAATCAACATGATACTTCCTGTTTCCTTTTCCTCCCGTCCTACGAAGGCCGTCTTGTTTAATTCTAGGTTGAGGACACTTCGTATACTTTATGCATCCTACAGAGGATGCGATCTCCGGAGGACACAGCCTTCTAAATGAGACACAGCTTATGTGTGCATGTGCCTGCTAACAAACAACTAACCTAAAAACAGAGGTTTTAATTATTGGACCAAAGACATCCACACATAATAACCTAGAAAACTTAACTCTTCATGGATGCTCTGTCAAGTCTTAGCTGTCAGTCAAGAACCTGGGTGTACTATTTGATAGCAATATTGTCACAAATCACAGGGAGGCATGGAGAAGAGGAGTTCACAAAACGAAAGTCTTTAATTTCTAAAAGGTAGACAGGGATCACAGGCAGGGAAAACATTCATGGAAGACATCTAACAGCAGACAAAAACCAAGGAAAAACACAGGATTTATAAAGGAATGGAAACAAAGGAACAAACGAGATGATTAATACAAAACAGGTGAATAGAATAAACGATGATTAACTAATGACAGGATACAAACCAAATAAAGGCAAACCGGAACTAAACGGGAACACACACACACACACACACACACGTGTGACAGATCGCCCCCCTCCCGGTAGGCGCGTCCCGCGCCGTAACAGTTTTACCGGGGAGGAGGGCGGGCGCCCTGGAGGCCGGTGCAGGGCAGGCTACAGGAGAGGCCTCCAGGGTGGAACAGGAGACTAGAGGGGCCATGGGGGTCAGGGGTCTCAGATGGCCATGGCGGATCAGGGGTCTCGGGCGGCCATGGCGGATTTGGTTCTGTGGCCTTGGCCTTCGGCCCGGCCACTCTGGCCATGTCTATAAGGCCCTCCCCCCAAAATTTTCTTGGGAAGACATATGAATTCAAGGGGGGCGCTCTGGAGGAGCGGGCACTTGAGGGCGCTCTGGAGGGTGGTTAGGAGCCCTTCCTGGGCTTGACGAGGGATCAGGAGCCCTTCCTGGGCTTGACGGGGGATCAGGATCCCTCCGTGGGCTTAACTCGGGAACAGAAGCCCTCTGTGAGCTTAACTCGGGAACAGGGAAGTGCCTACGAGGAGCTGGCACTGGACGGTGCTCTGGAGGAGCAGGCACAGCCAAGCACCTCCGCAGAGCAGGCACTGGAGCCTGTGCTGGGCTGGAGTGAGCCGTGGATGTCAGGTTGGCTTTCCCCGCAGTCGGCGGACTAGAGGGAGCCGCGGACGGCGGCGGGCTTGAGGGAGCCGCGAATGGCGGACTTGAGGGAGCTGCGGACGGCGGGTTGGCTTTCCCCGCGAAAGGCGGTGAGCTTGCGTGGGCTGCGGACGTCGGCGGCCTTGAGTTGGCCGCGAATGGCGGCCTTGACTTTGCCGCGGACGGCGGTGGGCTTGACTTCGGAACTGCGGACAGGCTGGACGGCGGGCTGGTTCTGGATCGGGGCTGGACACTCTCCAGACACCAGAGGATCCCTTCCCTCCAGCTCAGTCCTGTGTTGTCTGGGAGGTCTACGGGGAGATGGTAATTGGCCCCGATCCAGAACAGAGAGTTCAGTGTGGTATCATCCATCGCCGTCCACACGGCGAGCCCGCAGAAATCCCGTGCATACTCCAGAAGCGGGAGGTCTCGGCGGGCAAGGGCGGAAAACCGCGTCGCGGTTTCCATAGACACGGGGATAAACAAACAGGAAAAAAACAAAAGACTTTTCAAAAACGGAAAAACAAACGGGGAAAAGGCGCGCCGCTCACTATTTTTTGGTCTGCTGTTCTGTCATAAATCACAGGGAGGCACGGAGACGAGGAGTTCACAAAACGAAAGTCTTTAATTTCTAAAAGGTAGACAGAGATCACAGGCAGGGAAGACATTCACGGAAGACATCTAACAGCAGACAAAAACCAAGGAAAAACACAGGACTTATAAAGGAATGGAAACAAAGGAACAAACGAGATGATTAATACAAAACAGGTGAATAGAATAAACGATGATTAACTAATGACAGGAAACAAACCAAATAAGGGCAAACGGAACTAAAGGGGAACACACACACCCATGACAAATATGTCATTTGAAAGGACATTTCTTTTTTTTTTTTTAAGTTATATTTTTAAGGGCTTTTTTATGCCTTTAATGAGACAGGATAGTGGAGAGCTGACAGAAAAGCATTGGGTGAAGAGAGGGCAGCGGGCTCGGCAAAGGACCTCGAGACGGGAATCAAACTCGGTTCTCCGTGAGCGCAGTTGCACTGTATGTCGGCACACTAACCACGAGGCTGTCGGCGCCAACAGAAAGGCACATTTCTAGCATTTGTGAAACCATGTTTTTCCTTATTAAATATCTTTAAATTATGACATATACTCTAGATATTGAATGCAAAAGTTAATTCATGCATCTATGACCATAAAGCTAGGTTACTGTAATGCATTACTAGGTGGTTGCTCTGCAGGCTTAATAAATAAACTCCAGCTGGTCTGAAATGCAACAGCTGAAGTTCTTACTAGAACCAAGAAGAATGATCATATTAGTCCAGATCTGTCAGTGCTGCACTGGCTGCCTTATTAATCATTGTATATATTTTAATATACTGCTTATTATTTATAAAGTGCTTAATTGTTTTGTGTAGTATCTGAGCAAGCTGTTGTTGCATTATAGTCCTTCATGTCCATTGCGTTCTCAATTCTGGACAGTTGATAATACCTAGAATATCAAATTCATGGAGTGCGGGTGGATCATTTTCCTATTTAACACCAAAACTCTGGAACAGTCCTGGTTCGGGAGGCAAACACACTTTGTCAGTTTAAATTTAGATTGAAGATCCATCTCTTTAACCTAGCATACACATAACATAGTATCATATATTTGTAATTCAAATCCTGTGATTGTTAGGTTCAATTAATTAGGGCAGTGGAATCCCTTCCCATAATTACCATTTGTTACATCATAAGAAGAATGGCATCTATGCCCATATTAGTCTGTCTCATCTTTATCCCGAGGTCAGGTTACCATAGTCAGTCTGGACCCAGAAACGACCCCAACACAGCACTTCACTTTCAGCTAAGACTTCAGTGAGCGGCAATTTGATGAGCCCTCAGCACAGATCCCTACAGCCAGGTTTATATATTGAATATATAAGAGAAGATATGGAATGAGAGAAGAAGCCTTGAATAATCACTTAAGAACTGAAGCTGAATTTAGAACATCTATAAATCATTTTTTTTTTTTTTTTTTTTTTGAGCCAAGGATCTATATGGAGATAGATAGATCTATTTTCATACACATTCATCTCAACTGAAGAATGTGATGTGAAATCTGCTTGTTGCTCATGACAGCTCGGTTCTGTTGCCATGAGCGGTTTGTTTTCAGCCAATCACAAATGTCATGTGCCTCACTCTAGAGCTGCAGGAAAATGATGCCATGATAGCCCTAAATGACTGATGGCACCACAGAAATGTGCACAGTCTCACACCCTTATTTTGTGCCGAATATTTTTTAAGCTTTTCAGGTGACAGACTACTGCAAAAATAAAACCAAAACTGCAGACCACCTAACAGTCCAAAATTCAATCACTAATCCTGTCTTGAGCTTGTCCTTGAGCTTGTTTTTTTATTCTTATTTCAGTGAATTTCTCTAGACTTATACTTCACTTGTTTTTACGTCAAGAACCTGGACCAAACACTAACACTGATGCATAACTAACATTATAGAGTTACACTATATATAGAGTATATATAGAGTTACTCTATATCATGAAATAACATTTACTGATCCCATAATTTTGCTAGACTGAAGTTTTTTAATTTTAATTAAATAATACTTATTTTTAATAATAGCTGCCTTAGTTAATAAACCTACTTATGTTAATGAGCACATATCCAGGATGCACTACTGTTAATAACATTGCTGAAATGAGACAAAATATGTATTAAATCATAAAATCATTTAATTGATTGATATGTTTTGAAAAAAGTCTCTTTAAAGGAACATTATACATTATCAGTTTGAAACTGAATGTAGAAATAGTTGTTGATTATACACAGTGGTGCGAATAAAATGCAACATCCACAACAGCAAAAGCTAATATGTACTTCTGCCAAAGTGGTCATCGCATCAGCATTACAATGATAAAAAGCAATAATCCGCTGCATACCTTGTATGTCCTCCATATTTTTTCACTAAAGATGCAGTGAGCCACAAAACCAGGACAATAAGCTTCCAGAGAATCACTGCTCTTCAGCACTGTAATAACAGACTTTGTGGTGACATCTGCTTTAACTTAGACCCAAACAGCCCAGCACTTAATAAAGCAGCAGCAGTGCTGTATTGGGGATGAGAAAATGAATGTCTGTTGGAAGGAGTGGGGGAGGAATTCCTTCTCTCTTAACCATGTGAACTGCCTTGAAGAAGATCTCTCAGATGTGGGAAAGAAGAGTGAGAGCCACAGTGCTGCCTGTTTTACATTTGTTAGTAGATGAGAATCTATACAAATCAAAATAGCCAAAAAGCCCTAGACAAAAAGCCCTTTCCTACTCATCCCATGCACAAACATAATTGAAAGATCAGCCATGTATGACTGCAGTTGCAGACACAAGCAGGTGGTTGTCTGGTTTTGGCTCCCACATACATTTGTTTTGGAGTCCTAAACACAGCATTGACATTGCTGATCTAGTCTTGTTTAGCCTGGATAAGTGGCTAAGAACATGACAAGAACTGCTATTTCTGTCTTAATGTGTTGGTTGCTACCCGTACCTTAAAATATGGAATCATTCCATTTTTAAGTGTAAAATGATGCGTCCCGTGTCAAATCAATACGGGACGCAGTTTGTCCCGTATTTTACAAAGGCCAATAGTTGAATCAACAAGTATTAGGCCACGTACACACTGCAGCTAAATTTGGTTGTCTGTTCACCTTTTACTTCTTAGGTAGGGCGACAACCGCATTTACAGAAATTCTACCCAGTGTGTACGGAATGTACGGAACTGAAGTGAACAACTAGTTGTTAATGGCGTATTTAAACGAAATGTGTCTTCATCTGTATGCGAGATGCAAGAAAATAACAGTGAAAGAAGTCTTAACAGCACATTTTGACACGGGGCTAGTTGCGCTCAGGAGACCCAGGCGCGGACTAGCCATCGGGAGAACCAGGACAATTCTCGGTGGCCTGGCAGCCGATTTGGCCCTCTGTCCGTTTTTTTTTTTTTTTTCTTCTTCTTCGTCTTCTTCTTCTTCTTCTTCTTAATAATAATAATAATAATAATAATAATATTATTATTATTATATAATTGCCTGCCGAATGTAGGCTACTAAAGCGATTATTTCCGAATTTGCCATTCGATAATAAATATCTAATAAATCATGAATTGGTTAGTCGTGACTGGCAATGCTACGCTTCGGCTCGTGCGAATCCGCCAAACAGTTTCGATCAGAGTAATCAAGGAGAGAGATTTGAGAATAGAGTGGAAGTGGAGTGGAAGGTGGAGCAGAGAAGCAAAACTACTGTTCAGGATTTCAAGTGCAGGTCAGTTTCATCTGTAGTTAAGCAGTTAAGTTAAGCAGTCAAGTTAAGCATGTAGCAGCCCATTATTCATCACTCAAAATACTGTAGGCCTATATTACAGAACATCATTATTATATATTGTTGCAATAGTAATTTAGTAAACAAATAATCATATGATTTTATAACAGGTTTAGAGGGAGCTAAGGCAGACAACAACACAACCCTTACGAAAATTAACAATGGTTTTACTATAAATCCAAAGACAATGGTTACTAAACCATGGTAACCACAAATTAGCCATGGTTTTGCTACACTAACCATATTTAACCATGGAATTTGTAGTAAAAATAAATACAAATGGTAAAAAAAAGTTGTTGTTTTTTTTGCAAATGGATTACCATTTGTATTTATTTTTACTACAAATTCCATGGTTAAATATGGTTAGTGTAGCAAAACCATGGCTAATAAGAACATAAGACCAGCGGGCCACTGGCGGTCACCGGTGGTAGAGGCGGCCCACCAGCGAACGTCGCCCGCGGTTCACCGGCGTTTTGCTCATTGTTATTCCAGCGGACCACCAGCGGCAGCCGCCGCTTTTCCGTTAGCGTTCTGCTGACGAGCCGCTGGGTTATAATTACTGTTTGCTGGCGGTCCACGGTCGGTCCGCGGTTCATAATCAGCTTGATTACGCTAAGCAAAATATCTTTGCTCACAATAATGGATCAAAAACAATGTACAATCGCAATTGCACATTTATTTTCAGTGAACAGATTAAACATACAAATGCATTTACAGTATATTTATCAGATGGTTTTATCCAATGTGACTTTCAAATAGAAGCATTCACATATGTCAGTACAAAAGTCAACCACAAAATTAACTATGGTTGTTGTAGTAAATTCACAGTAAATGCCATAACCATGGTCTTACTACAGCATAGTAAACCTAGTAACTACAAACTTTACCATGGTTTCAAAAACTATGGTTACCACAGTTTTACTCCAACATTACTAAAATATTACTATAACCATGATATCAAAACCTTAGTCTGAGAAAAGAAAAGCCACCAAAAGAAAAAAAACCCCTGATTACTACAGTTATGGTTACTAGTTTTACCATAGTAAAAACATGGTTAACTGTTGTAAGGGTACAATGCTTTTCACAATCAAAGCAGGGTTTAGAAAATGCATGTTTCAAGGTTACAATAAAAATTTTAAAAAGTCCTTTAAACAACCCAAGGTGACTGTGACTCAAAGGAGAGCATCTTCTGGCAACAAATTAATGTCCGTATGTTAATAACTCTAAGATAATACAAGTTCAAAGTCATGTTCAGTTAAACAACATTAAAGGGTAAGTTTGGTGAATTTAAATCCACTTTATAGTGTCACAAAATCTGTAATATGTAGGCTAAATGAACAATATTCGGATAATGCAAAACATTTGCCTGACAAATAAATGGGGATATTTCATGGAACTCAGAGAAAGATTAAACATTGTTTGTTCACATATATTACCATCATAGTAACAATACAAAGTGGGTTGAAAATCACTCAACGTATGCTTTAAGGCAATGATTACAATACATAATATTTGTCAGGTTGGTATGTTCATCTATAGTTGCCATCATCTGGAGTCTTCATGAGTGTTGGCATCATCTGAAGTCACCACAAATGAGGCTGCATCCAAGCTGTAGTAACATATTAGGATGGGCAACCTGAAAGATGACACAGGAAACAGGAAAACAAAAGGAAAAGGATTAGCATAGATGCTGTTCATATTATTTCAGGCAAAAGATGATCGTGTGCATTTATTACTAGAGTACAAGGTTATGAGATGTGTTATGTGAATGCTTGGCTAAAAAGATGTATTTTTAATCTAGATTTAAACAGAGAGAGTGTGTCTGAGCCCCAAACATTATCAGAAGGCTACTCAAGAGTTTAAGAGTAAAACGCGAAAAAGCTCTGCCTCCTTTACTGGACTTTGATATTCTGGGTACTATCAATAGTCCAGAGTTTTGTGACATTATTTAGCTTACTTTGCTATAATTTGGTTAAATCGCAATCCAGTTTTATTCTATATCTGTTAGTAAGCATATAATTTGTTCTCAGTATTCAGGAACAGACACAGTCTACATATGCCACAGTATTATTGAAGTGGGAGGAACATCATAACTGTTCAAAAGTCTGGGGTCAGTAGGATTTTTTTGCATCTTTGAAAGAAGTCTCTTATACTCACCACAGCTCCACTTATTGTAAAAAAACAAAACAAAACAACAACAAAAAAAACAGTAAAACAATAACATTGTGAAATAATATTACAATTCAAGAGAACTGTTTTTTATTTGAATATGTTAAAATTGTAATTTATTGCTGTGATCAAAGCTGAATTTTCAGCATCATTACTCCAGTCTTCAGTGTCACATGATCCTTCAAAAATAAATCTGATATGTTGATTTGCTGCTCAAGAAACATTTCTGATTATTATCAATATAAAAAACAGATGTGCTGATAAACATTTTAGTGTAAACTGATTTTTTTTTTTTTTAGGATTCTTAAATAGACTCCAGACCTTTGGTAGCATACAATACTGTTCAAAAGTTTGCAGTCAGTGAGGTTTTTTTAAGAAATTCATATTTTTATTCAGCAAGGATGCATTAAATTGATGAGAAGTGAGAGTAAATATTTTTGTTTCAAATAAACACTGTTCATTTTAAACTTTATGTTCATCGAGGAATCCTGAAAAAAAAAACACACACACAAAACACAAAATGAATACGAATCAGGAATATTTCCTGAGCAGCAAATCAGCATATTAGAATGATTTCTGAATAATCATGTAAAACTGAAGAGTAATGAGGCTGAAAAT
>JAFVLL020028955.1:0-22008 GCA_021397915.2 Tor tambroides | reverse complement strand
ATGTTAATACGATTATGCTTGCTGCGATTATGAGTTTAATCGCATTATTTAAATCGAAGTATTGCGTTTACATGAGGTAAAGATTAATCGCAATATTGTCAAAATCTCATTATAATCGCATTAAGAGGGTCCATGTAAACGCACTCAATGTCAGTTCCAAAACAGTGGTCCAATCAGAAGACCCCAGAGGCGGGGCAAACATTGTGAGCTTTTGTTTACTGTAGAAAGTTGTAGTGTTGTGCCGATAGACGATAGTATCGTGTATCGACGATAGTCAGAGATATCGCCTGTGGCTGATGCCTTAGCCTATTTGATGATAGCAAGACGATCATTATTATTATCAGGTTAGTAATACTATCTAATTAATATTAGGGCTTATTTGTTCCATTTATATTTCTTTTTCTGCGTTTTTTAAGTGTTGCACGTTATAACTAATCACACGATTCCACATGTATCGCGATCTCACAGGCTGACGATAGGATGATATGAAAATTGTGCATATCGCCCAACACTAGCAAGTTGGCATGGCAACCGTTATTGCATCACATCTCAAAAGCGCATCTCGAGACCCTCGCATTCCTGAGCACTGCGTTTCATGATTTTTAGACGCAAAGACACCAGTGTGTTTGTTTTTTCCATGTAAACACGAGAGATGAACGTGTATGACTGTTTATGGAAGCTAAAAAAACGCACAAATTTTAACATGTAAACAACACATCAAGGACGCTTTGATGGCGTGTTTACACGTAGAATGCATGTTTGCGTGTTGATTACGTTGATTATGCGTCAATTGCACTTAGATTTTTAACGTCCTCGACGTCTTATTTACGTGTTAAAATTTGTGTGTTTTTGAGCTTCCTGGCTTTCCTTAACTGTTGTGCTCGTGTCTCGCATCTTTTGCAGTGAATTTCAACTTTTACATGCAGCGTTGCTCAATGTCAGTTTCAAAACAACGGACCAATCAGAAGACCCCGGAGGCGGGGCAAGCGTTGCAAGCTTTTATTTACAGTAGCAACTTTTTTATTTGACGACAACATTGGTGGAGGAGGCATTCTGCACTGTGCGTTTTTTTTTTTTTTTAAACCATGCCTTCTGTGTAAACGGCCCCTTATAAAGTCACATTTAAAATCCTGAAATACACAAAAGCTACATTCCAATTTACATACGTGTACTGCACACTAAAAGTATGTAGTTGGTCGGAGACTGGCTTTCTGTTGAAGTATACTGATTTGTGACATACTAATTCTCATCTTACATACTATACTATCAAGCAAGTGCACACTTGATCACACACATGCTTCCTTTGAATTCCCACATCACACTTGACCTGCCTCTGATAATCAGCCCCTGGTGTGAGCGTATTGATTTCTGAAGGATGGACAGAAGAAGATATAAAAACCTTTGTATTCTTTACTCAACGTCAGTGTTCAGATCTGCTGGAGATCAATTGGAGGAGGATCCATCATCCCTCAAGCACTTTAAGTCAGATGTAGTGTGGCATCAGTTGTTTGGGGTCAGTTAACTGATTCATCAGAGCTTTGAGGGTCTAATATCAATAAACTCATTCAAACCTGAGAGTTATGGCAGGGTCGTTTACATAGGGTGACACTTTCATCTTCCCTCTTTTTTTCCATGTCTGTACCTGAAATCCTGAATTACATCTTTGACATGCTGGCTGTCCTATCACAGTTTACTTCAGACGATCAATGTCAGCGTGACAGTCCTCAACAAAGAGTGCAGAAGAAGATGCAGTGGAAGTTCTTAGGATTATTGTTTTATTAGATGCTGCAAAGAAATTTTACTTTGAAGGGACAACGTATAAATATGCACAGTACTTATAGTGTCCGCAGCAGCAAACATTTAACTTTTCTAAATTGAGACATTGCATTTATTTATTTTTTTTACATGGTTCATTCTTCAACGTGTAACCATGTCTTGTCCTCCATTGGTGGTCTCTCTTGTTATAAGTAATGAAGGTTATGTAATCAGATTACTTTTTGGAATATCAAGTAAAGTAATGCATTGGCTTTTTAATTTGCACTGGATATTTAAACATTATGATGGTGATGGTACCAATACTACTAATAATACTGTATTGAAAGAAATTGCTAGTAAATTTCACAAATAATTACAAAGACATGGCAAGTAACACATTGAATTAAACAATGAAATGAAGTAGAAATTTTCCTTGTAAAATGTAGTCAACAAAAATAATTTTTTTTTACACTGGACTGCTACTAATAATAATTGTTGCAATGCTACTACTACTAGTTATTATATTACTGATTATTATTATTACAAAATAAGAAAAATAATAATACCAGGATATGTTACCACAATTTTTTTGTCCCCTGCAAAATGCAATATAATATTATTGATAATAATAATAATATTTTGTTTAAGACTGGAATTATTTTATTTAATTATTAATTAATAATAATATTAATATTAATATAATTGATTTAATTAATATAATTTAGATATCCATGATGTATACATTGGCTATTAAATCTCTATAATGATCCACATGGTTTTATTTTAGAATCATTGACATACAATTTTATTTCTTATCAGTATTTTGAATATTTTATTATTATATTTTCCATTTTCTTTTTGAGTAATTTTGTTGTGTTTTCCATATTGTTCTTATAAATTTTTACTTCGGTTTTAGATAAACTAAAAGAAAAATCAAGTAACAAAAATGCTTTTTAGTTTAATTTCAGTTAACAATAATAAACCTGTTACTTTTACTGCAGCATCCTTGACACTGTTCCTCTATTTGAGACATTCATTGTGTTGCATTGTATTGGATGTCAGATGAATGCAAGGTCTCTTCCTATTACCTGGTCTTCTTTCGCATATCTTCTTTGGACCTAGTTGCCCCGTTACGCCACCTGTCCCAAGACAACCAGTAAGAACCAAAAAATAAATTGCAAGACAAAACAAAACACTCAAGGTGTCCTGAAAGCATCCTGGGTATTGTTAGATATATAGAGTCTAGTAATCAGTTTGTCTGGCTGTTATATAGGGGGACGGTCAGATTGTGTGTCAGTTTCTGCTACAGTCCTGAGAGAAGTCGACGTGGAGTGAGGTGCACCCTGGGTCAGTGTGGCTGTAGTAAAGGCACCTGAGGCTGTGTGGCTTCTGGCGGGGTGAGGACATGCGTGCCGGGGCCCAGGGGGACGCTCTGCAGCCCACTCTCTCCTGACTTCCCCTGGAGCTGCATACAGAGGCATTAATTACACCCGAGCTGACAACAGGGTCACGCTGCTCAGCCACCCTGCACCCACCATTAGCACTCGCACCAGCCTCCACCACAACACACTCTACTGCTGCATCAGGAAACACGCTCGGCTCATGACTGGATGAACCGCCAGCTGACATAAAACAGATAAATGCAAACCTTCTAATACTGGCAAATGAGACCAGATTTTAGCCACATGCTTTATCAGTGAAATAAAATGTGAATAATTTGTAAATAAAATGTAAATAACTGTAATATTGTGAAATATTATTACAATTTTAAGGAATTGTCTATCTAAATATATTTTAAAATGTAATTTATTCTTGTGACGTAAAACTGAATTTTCAGCATCATTACTCCAGTCTTCAGTGTCACATGATCCTTCAGAAATCATTTTAATATGCATTTAATATAACAAAAAAGTGTTGCTCAATATTTTTGTGGAAACAGAGATACCATTCAAAAGTTTGGGGTGAGTAAGATTTAAAGTTTAAAAATGTAAAAAAATTATACTTTTAATCAGTAAGGATGCATTAATTTGATCAAAGTTGACAGTAATGACTATTATAATTATAATATTACAAATAAAATTATTTTTTAAATAAATGCAGTTCATTGAACTTTGTTCATCAAAGAATCCTAAAAAAAAAAAAAAAGTTTCACAAAAATATTTTCAAAACTTTAACACTGATATCAAGAACCATTATTAATAATTGAGCACCAGTAATAATTCATAATTAAGCACCAATTCAACATATTAGAATGATTTCTGAAGGATCATGTGACAGTGTATACTGGAGTAATGATGCTGAAAATTCAGCTTTGTGTCACAGAAATGAATTGTATTTTAATATATATTCAAATAGAAAAGTTATTTTAAATGTTTAAATATTCCAAAATAATACTGCTTTACTGTATTATTTATCAAATGAATGCAGACTTTGTGAGCATAAGAGACTTCTTTCAAAAACATTTAAAAACATCTTATTTATTCCAAACCTTTTATCTGTAACATACATCCAGCTTTGCTGGCAAGCTACTCCTCTGGCCCACATTGTGTATTTTGTGCAGAAAAAGACAGTGAGAATAAAGAAATGGAAGCCAAATGTACAAAAGGGGAAAACACAAAAGAATGAAAATTTAATCCAAAAATAAAGCGATGTCGTTCCCGCAGAACATGGTAGAAGGGCTTTGTGGGCTTGGTAGTGGGGAATGTACCTGAGGCAGTGGGAAGTGTTAACATGAAAAACACATCAGAGGACTGGGGCATGTGGCTCCTCACACTGTAATTAGTCTGGAGGAGCACGCTTCGATCACACACACACACACACACACACACACACATGCGCATCTCCAAATCACAAACTCATCTTTACACACTCACACGCTCACAAACACACACTAGCCTCCTCAGCACCAGCTCTGGTTCGTGTTATCTGTTTCATTTGTGTGCTGCTATCAGCATCTCTTCCTCTCAGGATCTCACCTCATTGTATGCTTTACTAATATTCGATAATTATGCTGTCACAATAATGATGACGTGTCTATATAATGTATACGGTAATAATTTATATTTATTTTACGATATTATGTAATTTTAAATGAAGTCTTAATTGGTTAATAATAGTATAAAGGAACAATATTAATAGTATATGTTTGGTTTTGAGTAATCTTTAATGTTATAGTGTGAGGTTCAGAAATGCAGTAAAAATGTTATTTATACCTGTGATGGAAAGCTGAATATTCAGCATCATTACTCCAGTCTTCAGTGTCACATGATCCTTCAGGAAGCATTCTAATATCTGACCCTGGACCACAAAACCAGTCATAAGGGTCAATTTTTCGAAATTGAAATTTATACATCATCTGAAATCTGAATAAATAAGCTTTCCATTGATGTATAGTTTGTTAGGACTGGACAATATTTGGCCGAGATACAACTATTTAAAAATCTGGAATCTGAGGGTGCTAAAAATCTAAATATTGAGAAAATCACCTTTAAAGTTGTTTAATGAAGTTCTTAGCAATGCATATTACTAAACAAAAATTAAATTTTGATATATTTACAGTAGGAAATTTACAAAAGATCTTCATGGAACACAATCTTTACTTAATATCCTAATAAAGAAAAATCTATAATTTTGACCCACACAATGTATTTTTGGCTATTGCTACAAATATACCCCAGCGACTTAAGACTGGTTTTGTGGTCCAGGGTCACATATGCTGATTTGATGCTCAAAAAGCATGTAGTATTATTATTATCAATGTGGAAAACAGTTGTGTTGCTTAACATTTTTGTGGAAACTGTGATCATTTTTCATTTATGAATAGTAAGTATAAAAACAAAAGCAAAACCTTTATTTGAAATAGAATTCTAATTGTCACTTTTGCTCAATTAAATCCATCCTTTCTGAATAAAAGTATTAATTTCTTAAAAAAAAACTTTTAAACTGGTACTGTATGTTGCTAATATGTCATTATCATACAGAAAGAAAACAAGGATAATCTAATTCATAAAATATTATAATTTATTTCATCCCCAAACCCACAGGATTTCCTTTCATATGATAGCAAAGGGATGAAATTTTATAGAATGGTGATTTTTACTGCCAAAACAAAATAAAATAATATAATCAGAATAAAATAATCACTATAGTAGTATTGTAAATGTAGTTGATATAACTTGTGTCATGACTTCTGAAGTGATTTGATAGTTTTGTGAGAGAAACAGATTGAAGTGGTAAGAGTAAGATCTTCAGCAATGACTTTACCTCATATAAGGTAGTCATAAGGACCACTTTATGGCATTTTTTCCCCTGTTAGGCAGTATGGCGATATTGGCAAGATGGGGATATTTGTTTTGTCAAATGTTGCATCCTTTCAGTAGAGCAAAGCGGTACAGCCTACGGAAACAAAATCAAAGAGAAGTAGCAAAGTATTAATCAGTTAAACATCTTAAGGATATTTCCTCTCATTAGATGTGCACGTAAATCCCACCACAGCACTAAAGTCCCGGGAATAAAGAAAACATGCATGTGCATGAGAGAGAGAGAGAGAGAGAGAGAGAGAAAGGTGGGGGGGGGGACTTTGCGTCCAAATCCCTTCGGTTGTAACCCTCCAATTTGGAAATGCGTCTGACAAACTTGTTCCAAAGCCCCATCACTCTCATTTACGTCTGAGAGCCACTGGGCCTAATTACGGATAATCTGCCCGCCCATCCACTAACGACATTAGTTTAAAGGCCCGTAGATTAAGGAAGCATCAGCAATTTGAGAATAACCAAATCTAAAGCTCCTGCCTCCCCGTAATGCCATTATAGTCCCGCAAGCCTTTGAAATGATTTCAAGGGCCGGGTCTGCGGGGTCTTTTGCCGTTTCGCCCCAAAGCAAGTTATCAGTTTCCCCTTTGAAAGCCAGGTCATTCAGGTCTTGTTTGGAGGACAGATAAGAAAAGACACCGGGGAAAACCCCCCTGAAATGCCAGAATGTCAGGTTCAGCATCAGATAAAGAAGCTGATTCTATCAAAGCCCTTTGAGGCGGTGTACGCTTTAGCCCCATTCACTGGAATGCAGCCTTTAGCCCGGGATCATACAGACCCAGGTATGTTGCCTTCGAGCAGTGCGCTTTGTGTTTTGAATTAAACACATCTCTGGTGCTAATGCAATTCTAATGTAAATCCCTGGAAAACCAAGCGCTCTCCTTTCCTCCCTCTCTCTGTAATCTGTAAATGAGTTTGTTTATGCCCAAGCAGGCACTTGAGGCCAGCACTCGATCATCTCGCACCGGTGGGAAGTTGTTGGGGTTGCGTGGTTATTGGGGGAAGCCATTAAAAGCTGGAATACTCCGAGGCTTTTTGCTTTAAGATGGGGCGAAGGGCTTTATTGGAAATTACATTTTAGTTGCGTTCAATTACCTTTACGCTCATTTGTTCTACGGATGTTTTTTTTTCCCTTTCGCTCGACTTTATTCTCTAAGGGCGTTGTTTATGAGCACGATACTATATTACGAATGGGTCGGCTTTCGCTGCAAATTACCCAGCTCTGATAAAGAGAGCATTGCGGTGCTAATGGCTTTTTCCAGCAGTTTCCTAACACAAAGCACACTTTGTTTGCAATAACAAATCACTTTATCATTAGACCTGAATGACTGCGCGAGGTCGTCGTTCTTTTGACCTTTGACTTTTTTTTAACATGGCACTCAAGCCGGGCCATTAGCGCAGGCTCACTGGCAGGCATGATTATGTCTTATTGTGAAAGGCAGTAATTTGATTGGTGGAGAATTAAGGCTTCTCCTCACGGGTCATTTTAGCTCACTTCCTCTACAGTTCTCGGCTTGATTAAAAATTGATCCACGGCTGTAATGTGAATATATTATTGAGGCTATCTGTCACCGCTGACAGATAATTGGGAGTACACAACTTCAATTTAACAAAACTGTTCCACCTTGGATTGCTTTGGTTTGCGCGGAGGCTCTTTCGGACGCTAATGCTGCCGCTGATGCTTGTTTTTGAAAGCAGCGCTTTAGTGAATGTATTATCGAGGGCTGGAGTTCGAGGGTAGAGCAAACGCTGTGTGTTATTTTCAGTCTACAGTTCTCTTAGATGTTTCTTTACTAGGAAACTTTTCTTGGTGCGCTACATGTATTTTAGTATCGTTGTAATATTACTGCAACATACTACGGCTTTACTTTGTATTCACAATTGTGTAATTTCAAAAGTAACAGGTCATTTACTCCAGGACATGAAAGCATTTCTCCAGATTAGGAATGAGAGATATATGTCAGATATACAGTACACAAAAGGTTTATCTTCATTCAGGAAAAAGAAAAGAAAAGTGGATTTAAGTGGACAACCTTAAAATCCTTTGTCAAAGTGTCAAAAAATATTATATATTAATTGGGGCCCTATTAAATGTGCTCTGAAATCTTTTTTTTCTCCACCAAATTCTATTTTAGTTATTCATAATTTCTGTTCTGTTTTGTTTTTTTGGTGGATTCCACTTTAATGGATTGAATAAAATATTAATAATAATAATAATAATAATCGTCATCATCGTTATCATTATCAGAATCATGCTAGTGAATCGAATTCATCTTTAATAATTAATTTGTTAATATTTTAACAATAACAGGGCCCGATGTTTTATTCTTTCAGAAACTCTGTGTTGTCTGTTTTGATTTTTCTGTATTTTTCTTTGTTTTATTTTATTTAATGCTAATTTAGTAGCAAGAAACGATGGTAATAAAATGCATACATAAAACTTTTCAAACAATTTAATTATCTTCAATAATCTTTTAAAATGTAATCATATTTAACATTTATTTATTTATTTATTTATTTATTGTCTGTCAAGCAAAGTGCTGCACAATCAAGGTTTACTGTTTTATTATTATTATTATTATTATTATTATACATTATCCTGTACAATAGTAATATGTTTCAGACATAATTTCTTCAAGATAAAACAAACTTTTATTTTGTAGTGAAGACCTGTCACAATCTCTAGCTGGAGTACCTGAACTCCATTTCCCATAATCCTTTGCCTGCACTCATCAGAACTCATTATCAGTTCACAGCTGTCTCTTATTAGGAGGACTATGGGAATTGCACACACACTGGTGATTGTTAGCCTGTAATGTTTTTTAGTTTCTGTGTTCCTGCCAGTGTTTCCTAGTTTTGCCTTGCTTTGCCTTCGTGTTTTTGGTCTTGGACGGTTTTCCTGGTTTCTGAGTGTTTTGCTGCCTGCCCTGACCTTTGCATGTTCTGTGGATTACTCTTTTTGCCTCTGCCTTGGATGATATTGTTCGCTGTTTTTTTGACCCCGCCTGTTTGACCTCGAATTTGAAAATAAAGCCTGCATTTGGATCCACCAACTCCGTTGCCACGCCTCCCTTACGTTACAAGACCTTTCAGTCTCTTTGTGTATCTGATGCTAGTTTTATCAAATGAAATGATGAAATGCTCTTAAAGTGACTCTCAGGGCAGCTCTGGAGGTGAATTACCTGTGTTTCTGTCCTGAAATACTGAGACAGCTGACACTGAAAACACCACAAGCGTCACGTGTGCTTGAGTGTTTAGTCAACGAAAGATATTTTAAACAGCAGTATTTTTGCGCTAATCCATATCACAATTTAATTAATTGTACACCTACTTTTGATTTATTAATCCAAAATTCCGTAACATTCCGTGTTATACAGTAAATGTATTTTGATGACTGTATTCGGTCCCTGTTTTCCACATCATGGAAATCATAGTGCACTAAATATTTGTTGATCTTTAGGTTCAATATTAAGATGCATCGCTGCAACAGCAGGACTCTTATTCTGTCTCAGTCGCAGTGAGGGAACTGACCACTTTGTGATGCTCTTAGTCACTGAACTCTTATTTCACTAAAGATCCATTTTTAAGAGGGACATTAATTAGTACGCCTGCGTGGTTTCCACTCAGGGAGACAGGAGAGTCATGTTAACAATTGAATGTAATTTTATGGACAAGTAACTTGTTCCTGGCCATGTCCCTCTCTCGCTCTCTCTCTCTCTCTCTCTCCATGCTGGGGAAACGCTGCTTTCCTCACAAAAGAGCATTTCCTCCTCAATGGAAATTACCGGTAGAGATTAATAACGGCATTAGGCAGTAATGATGCTACGCTGAATGAAATATTTATTAAAGATCCCTCTGCTAGCAATTAGCATGGCATGTAATCGTTCAGCACATGAAATCAAGATGATTGCAGCAGTCCCTCAACTGCTTTTCCCGCCAGCCCACGCCCACCGCCAACAACTGCCATCCTTCAGCCGCCCTCATGCCATGACAAAAGATCTGGGACCTGGGGCTGCTGAATATCCCATCTTAATTACTGTAATTCCACCATGGTAAGAAAGTGATCTGAGTGTAATTATGCCTGGATTGAATGCCGCCTCTTTGATTTGCTTGGGAGAAATGAAGCTCAACCTGCATAGCATCTGCACCACACTGCTGTGGGAAACAAGGACTTGCTTTACCTGTTCAGGTGTGTTCTGAAGTGTTCATTTAGTCTGCTCACGGATGCACTGTGATAGACAGACTAGACCTTTCTACCTTCTTTTTTGTGGACATTTGTGAATGGGACTCCAATTTTCACTTTTCCAGCTCCTTAAAGACACAAACTGATTTTTTTGGCATTTATTCTGTGTGTTTTTTTTAAAGTCTCTTCTGCTCATCAAGGCTGCATTAGTTTGATCAAAAATACAGTAAAAACAGTAATATTATGAAATATTATTTCAATTTAAAATAAATGTTTATTTTAGTGATAATATGCTTATTTGCTGCTCAAGAAACATTTATCATCAGTGTAGAAAACAATTGTGCTGCTTAATATGTTTGCTTAATAACTGTGACTCATTTGAAATAGAGATTTTAAACATGATAAATTTTTACTGTCACGTTTGATCCATTTAATGCATCCTTGTCGAATAAACATATTCATTTCTTAAAAAGAATATGCTAGTGTATGGTAGTGTATATGCATTTAAAATGTACAGTCTTTCCTTTCCAGGAAAACAGATACAAAATATGCAAATAGAAATTGATATTGAAAATATTGATGACTCATCATGCACTCATGGGCGTGTCCAAATTTTCATCCAATCAAAAGCTCTGTAATGAGCAGTGCTGGGGAAAGTAACTTTTAAAAGTAATGCTTTACAATACTGTGTTACTCCCTAAAAAGTAACTAATTGCATAACTTAGTTATACTTTTTATGGAAAGTAATGTGTTACATTAGTTTTATGTTACTTTTTCTGATCTGGCCTGGGCTTGCTTGTTTGTTTTTAATATAAAAAGTTGTATTTTTGGCAAATGTAAAAAGTAATGCATTACTAGTTACTTGAAATAAGTAAACTGATTACTGTATGTAACTCACATTACTTCTAACAAGTTTCCCCAACACTGATAATGAGAAAGTCCCTCCCCCTAAAACCACTGACTTGAGCAAGTGGAAACATCAGTCATAACTATTTGAATGCATTTTAAATAATTAAGCAGTATATAATTCTATACAATGAGGGTGTGAGTTTATGGACTTGAAAATCAGACGACGATGCAGCAGCTTGCGATTTTAAAGTACACAACAGTTTCACAAGGTACAGTATAAGATGTGATGGTGCATAATACAAAACAGGAAGTAATTTTATCCACAGACCTCATTTTTATTCGTAAAGAACCAGTTCAAAAGAGTCATTCATTGGCAAATCGGACAGCACTTATTGCGCTGCATGCATATGGCTTGTAACTATAGCATTTCTTTTATTAATGCTTATGTATTATCTATGTATTATCATGCTCATTCTTTTTATGTGAATAAGAACGTGTGTTGATTTCCAACACAAGTCTTCATGAAACCTTTACAAAGCAGTTGTCTGAAGTCTTGTGTTGTCTTTTATCTGTTTATAGAGCTGACAAAAAGCGTAACTAGCCGCTGAGGTGGAAGCCTGAGAGGAGCGGCTGGAGGGCGTGTAGGTCAGAAAATCAAATGGGTCAGTTTACGGCATAGATCATCACAGCTAGCTCATCAAGCGAGCCTGTGGAGCGTGCATAAGATTAATCAGCTCTGGAGCTGCTGTTTAGCCATGCTCATTCCACCCAATAACGAGAAGCAGAGGGCAAGACAAGAGAGCAGAAAAGTGGAGGACATCAGGAGATGACAAGTCAACAGACAGCTAATGCAATAGTACTTCACTCAGAAACCAAGCAATAGTATAGACGAGACAGATCAATTTGCAATATTCTGTTCACCATCCATGCAACAAAGCTCAGACATGAAAGTAAAACATTAAGGGACGCTGTCTATGCAGTCTCCAATCAATAAACAACAGAGGCTGAAAAAGGGGCCCAAATTTCTCATTCTGTTGAGCACCCGCAGGCCTTTGTACAGCGACCGCTGGCTGATGACCGAGGACTGGCCCTGTCATATTTCACTTTCACCTGTTTGGTGTCATTTATCAAGGCAGGCCGATCAAGGTGGAGCTCAGCCTGTTTGCTGCACATGAGAATGGGAGAAGATAAAGAAGAGAGGGGAATAAAATAGCTTGTTTTCCACCCTCAGGCGTGACACGTCTGCCAAGAAACCTGACTTTGAGACTTGGAGTTGAAATTGTATCCTCAGTGTTTTGAACTGCCATGAACATAGGATGTATGAACTGTCGATACCACATTAAACTAGTTTATATATATATAAAAAAATAAAAATAAAAAAAATATATATATATACATATATATATATATATATATATATATTGCAGTCTCTTACTGTTAATCTATATCAAACATCATTTATGCATTTATTTAATTATTTACTTTTAGATTTATTTATTTACTTATTTAATAACCTGCTTCCATATTTACTTACTGATTTACTTATTTAATTACTTGTTCACTCACTGGATAACAATTTCAGCCAAACAGCAATTGTTGCAAAATGTTTAACACAAGAAGTAAAATTTAAGTGAAAATACATTTTACTTTACCAGCTTATTTACTTATTGATTTACGTATCTATTTATTTATTTACTTACTTCTTTATATATTTTTTTTTCACTTTCACAGACTTTTTCATTCACTGTTCCCATCTGGTGGAATGACCTGCCCAACTCAATCCGAGCAGCTGAATCCTTAGCCATCTTCAAGAAACGGCTAAAAACACATCTCTTCCATCTTTATTTGACCCTCTAACTCTAGCACTCTCTATTCTAATTCTATTTTATCTATCTGTCTTCTTTTTATTAAAAAACCCCCCCCACACACTTGACCCTCTATCAACTGCATATTTATTCTCTAACTGCTAGCTTTTCTTGAAAAACTAACACTAGCTGTCTTTTTTCTATTCTATCTACTTGTTTCTTATATATATATATATATATATATATATATATATAAATATATAAAAATACACTAGGTTTCGTTTTTCTATATTCTATCTACTCGTTTTCCTTAAAAAAAAAAAAACCCTTGCTACATGTTCTAACCTAGACTTGTCATAGCACCTGCATGTTGTTGCTCTTTTGTTGGTTTTAATTGCTTCTATTGTCCTCAATTGTAAGTTGCTTTAGATAAGTGTCTGCTAAATGACTAAATGTAAATGTACTTGTTTACTCACTAAATAACAGTTTCAACCAAACAGCAATTGTTGCAAAATATTAAACACAAGAAATAAAATTTACATAAATACATTTATTTACTTACTTACTTACTTGCTTGCTTATGTACTCACTGATTTACTTAATTATTTACTCATTTATTTGTTTACATATTTACTTACTAAACATTGTCAACCAAACAGACTGTTAAAACAAGTAAATGTGAGAAGTAAAACTGGAGGGAAAATGTAGTTAAAACAAATCAAAACATGTATTTTTTTCTAAATTATGGTCAAATATATTTATTAAATTTCATTTAAATGCACCAATATAAAATTAGGGTGACCATACATGCCATTTTTCCCGGACGCGTCCTTGCCAGGATTTGTTTTGGCTTTGTTTTCCTGTTTCCTGAAGGTAATGATCGAAAATTAGTTTGACCAACATGCAGGCATTGTACATAATGGACCAATCATGGTGTGTGAGAAGGTGGGATGTACTGTTAAAGCGATGCAATTACGTGTACATATTAGGTGTGTTCGACTTAAAAGCGGCGCGGCTCAGACCGATCAGTGTTTGACATCAAAGTACCTCGAGAGCGTTTTGAACTTACTTGTTTTGGTAACTTACTTTGATGTCATACAACAATCGGTCTGCATACACAAACAAAGCCAAAACCTAGATATTTTAGGCAATATAGAAATCCTGACCAGGACGCGTCCAGGAAAAATGGCACGTATGGTCACCCTAATAAAATATATAAATAGTTTTGTTCAATTTATGGCAAGGGATAGGATCACAGAAATGAACTTATTTTTATTGAACAAATGAACAAATTGTTTTTTTAATTTTAGTAATTTTTTAATTTATGTTTAATCGGACTCGAATAAGTAAATCTAACTGCATTTTTACTGCTTTAGAATGACTTTAAATGTCGTTCATCCATTCTGATTTCGGAGCTTGAAAAATCTGCTATCATAAAAGATCACTTTTACTCATCAGCCGTGTTATTCTGCATTAAATTTGACACTCATTATCGCCGCTTAATATTTCATAAGGGTTCCCGTGAGCTCTTTTCCCTGATTGTTTTTGGACTGCAGGCCAAGGCAGTCAGTCAGTCAGTCGGTCGGTGGGTCGGTCATCCTCGGGATGGAGCGGCGTCCTGTAAATCCGTATGAATTCAAGTGGCACAGCGGAGTTGAAAGTGCTCCGATATGGCGGAGTCAAGCAGAGAGCCAACCGAGCAGAGCAGCCTCGCTCAGCACCAGTGTTTAACTCTCCTACTTATTATGGGAATTCAAGGCCTCTCGCTCACAGAGAAATGTAGCGCTCTCTTCCCCCAGCCACCTCTTTCATGCTGGGTGCTATGAAATCCTATAGAAGTGCTTTTATCCCCTGAAGATACAGTACAAATCATCATTGGTTTTATCTCAGCTGGGGATGTCGATTTTCTAAATGAGCTTACTCTTTCCAGCTGCCCGTCAAGCCCATTTTCCCTAATGCTTACCCATCACCCCCTGCTTCTGCTCTGCCGAGCGCCTTCCCTCTCTCCCCACCTTTTTTTAACGGTGGGGTTCAGCCCTTTCTTTGCAGTCTTTGTTCGCTCTGGGGAGAAGGAGCAAACAGCAGGATTGATCCTACATTGCGTCTTGGTATTGTTCCAGAGGCTCGCTGTCAATAGGCTGCGGCTGGGGAATGCATTGACTGGGGAAGCTGAAGGGGCGAGAGTGAAATCGGGTGAGATTTTGTGCTTCAGTGTGTGTCGCTGTGGCTGGCTTTTTGTGTGCAGCGGAATGTCGCTAATCTGCCCGCCATCGACATGCAAATGAGCGGAGCGGCCCTGCGTCAGAGGATTCAGAGCCTGGGAAACGGCTCCACCAATCCCTGCGTCAGCCTGGCCACAAGCGCACAACTTCAACACCTCAAAACCACCAAAACACACACGCACAAAACTAGATTTTTACATGTTCTGAAGACGTGTGAGTGGTGGCGTCATGATAGCAGGGTGTTGTCATGTGGTTGTCCTGAAAGGTTTTTAGGGTGTTCTTTTTTTTTTTCTGCAGGACAAAAATTGTAAGTGTGATCATTTAGAAAAGTACTAGCACATCTCTCCTCAAAAAGCTGCATAAATGGATTTGGTGTGTGACCAGTTGTGCCCTAAAATGTAATGCTTAAGATTGGGGATTTGTTTCAAGAATTCAGAGTGAATTCAGGGATTCATTATACACAACACACAAATATTGGGTAGCGACCAGTTTTAATATTTAACTGTTTTACTGTTTTTATCAATACCATTCTGTGTTGAATTATTTATTTTTATTTTGTTATTTAAAAAAAAAAAAAATGCTGGCCAAATCAATTTGGCCAAAATTGAGTTTGTACTGTATATCAGTATGGCTGTATAATAATAATAATAATAATAATAATAATAATAATAATAATAATAATAATAATTATTATTATTATTATTTTTATTATTATTGTTATTGTTATTATTATTAAATGCAAATATAGAAATTATTACATATAAACAAAAAATCTTACTATTGTAATATTCCACTTTAATTGAGTATTTAAGAAAATTAATATAATTTTATTTTTCATTGCAACTATAAAAATTACTATTATTTATTTACTTTTTAATTTTTTAATTTATTTTTTATTTTAGTTTGTATCAATAATGTAATTATCATATATTAAATATTCTAAATGTTGTAGTGTAATAATAATAATAATAATAATAATAATAAAGTTTCAAGCCCCAGAAGGCTGTTTCAAGATTCATTTTTTTGTTTTGTATTCGCAGCAATATCATATAACACCAGAGATTGATTGATTTTTAGTTAGTATTAATAATGATAATTATAATAAAGTAAACTACTACTACTAATCACGTTTGTTTCAAGAAGATTAAATGGCAGCAATATGATGTAAAACCAAATAATGAATAAAATGAACAACATTTATTTATTATACAACGATTATAATAAATGAAATATACTATTAATCACAATAAAACATTGTTCCACTTTGCAGTATAGTTCTTTAGCATATGCAAAATAATTTTATCCATTTTATCGATTTTATATACTTAAGGATTGCAACAAAAGCACAGATAGTCTTCTATATGTCCAAATGACTTTTTTTTTGTTGAGACAAGCTGAGACAATCGGCAGCCATATCACTGATTAGTTTGACACTCCATATTTTGTTTGTGTTGTGATGAAGGATCTTTGCACTGGAGGAATGAGCCAGTCAAGAGCCCAAACTGGCAGAAAGCACTGATGCCACTGGCCCTGAAAATAGTGTACTGATTGATGTAACTAAGTGGGCAAAGGAACAAAAGCTTTGGCCTGGCGCCTGAGACACAGTATGGTGTACTCATTGTTAAATGAATGTCCTTTCACTTTTGTTTCAGAGTGGATTTTGTGTGTGTGTGTCTTTGAACCGATGCAGTGTGAGTGAATCCTTTCACGCTGTCATGGGAGGTTCCTGTATCCGTAAATAACAGCTACAGAACGCTCTTATTTATGTAGTGGAGCAGCATTTGCATTGAAATGGCTGCACATATTTTTTATGTCTTCATAATTCTGTCGTCTCACTTGTCCAGTTGAGACACATTCACTGGAGCACCTTTGATGAATTGCAGCTCTTTGTTGATACATCTCAGCCTCTCTGATTCCAGCGCTTTGAGAAGAAAGACTCTTTGGTTCTTCTGAACTAAAGTTCAGTCACCGTTTTACAAGGCTTTTAATTCAGGCACTGCAGTTAGAATAACTACTGTGGGGTTTTTGTTATGCAGTTTTTACATGCCGCTCCTTGAGACTAAAACTAGCATTATTTTTAGCATTACATTACAGAGCAATACACTGAGGCTCTGTTCCAAAGCCTACTGCTATGCTGTGCCTACTACTGCCTAGCCTACCTGAAATGAACTGAAAAGTGACCTATTTGGAGTGCTTTACACAGGCGTAAAAACACAGAACACGCACAAAAAATATTGAGTAAGAATCCATTTTAATATTTATTGTACTGTTTTCATCAATATCTTTCTGTGTTTAATGAATTATGTTTCTAATCAACATCTTATTCTTTTTTTTTTCTTCCAGTATGGGAGTGTGTATATATGTAAGTAATAAGGTATGAGAAGTTGTGCTGTATAGTGAAGTACTGAAGTATAATAAAGTACTTACAAATGCTGCTGTGAGCATGTAAGAAATACTGCTGCTGCACATATAACATTAATAACCCCCATAGCATACATGATCACCCTGTAGCAGACCTACAGTGCCCTCCACTAATATTGGCACCCTTGGTAAATATGAGCAAAGGCGGCTGTGAAAATAAATCTGCATTGTTTATCCTTTTGATCTTTCATTCCAAAAATTCACAAAATTCTAACCTATCATTGAAGTAAAACAATTGAAAATGGGGAGAAAATCTCATGATGAAATAAATGTTTTTCTCCAATACATGTTGGCCACAATTATTGGCACCCCTAGAAATTCTTATGAGTAAAATATCTCTGAATTATATTCCCATTCATATTTACATTTTTTAGCACACCAGGGTGACTAGGAGCATGAAATTGTCCAGCCATGACTTCCTGTTCCACAGGATTATAAATATGAGGAACACAAAAGCCAAATTCCCTTAAACGACCATCACAAGGAGTAAAACCAAAGAATATATTTCTGATGTGCAGAACAAGATTGTTGAGCGTCACAAAATAGAAAGTGGCTGTAAGAAAAGAGCTAAAGCATTGAAAATCCCCATTTCCAACATCAGGGCAATAATTAAGAATTTCCAATCAACTAAAAATGTTACAAATCTGCCTGGAAGAGGACGTGTGTCTATATCGTCCTAATGCACGGTGAGGAGGAGAGTTTGAGTGGCCAAAGACTCTCCAAGGACCACAGCTGGAGAATTGCAGAGATTAGCTGAGTCTTGGGGTCAGAAACCTAAAAAAAAAAAAAAAAAAATCAAACAGCCCCTACATCACCACATGTTGTTTGGGAGGGTTTCAAGAAAAATTATCCTCGCTCATCCAAAAACAATCTCCAGCATATTCAGTTGTCAGACACGACTGGAACTTCAAATGACACTGGCTTCTATGGTCAGATGAAACAAAAAAATAGCTTTTTGGCAGCAAACCCACCAGATAGGTTTAGTACAAACAAGGATAAAAAGTACCCCATGCCCACGGTTAAATATACTGCTAGATCTTTAATGTTGTTGGCCTATTTTTCTGCTGGAGGTCCTGGACGTCTTGTTCAGATGCATGGCATCATGGATTCTATCAAATACCAACAGATAAAAAATCTAAACCTGACTGCCTCTGTTAGAAATCTTATAATGGGCAGTGGTTGGATCTTCCATCAGGACAACAATCCAAAACAAACATCAAAATCAACACAAAAATGTGTCACTGAGCACAAAATGAAGCTTTTGCCATGGCTGTCCCAGTCCTCTGACCTGAAGCCTGTAGAAAATGAGTGGGTGAACTGAAGAGAGGAAGCACCGTCATGGAGCTGGGAATCTGAAGGATCTGGAGAGATTCTGGATGAAGGAATGGTCTCTGATCTCTTATCAGGTGTTCTCCAAAATCATCAGGCATTATAGGAGAAAACTCAGAACTGTTATCATGGGAAAAGGATGTTGCAATAATTGCGTGCCAATAATTGTGGCCAACATGAACTAGAGAAAGCATTTATTTCACAGTGAGATTTTTCCCCCACATTCAGTTGTTTTACTTCAATGATAGGTTAGAATTTTGTGAACTTTTTGAATGAAAGATCAAAAGGATAAACAATGCAGATTTATTTTCACAGCCGCCTTTGCTCATATTTACCAAGGGTGCCAATATTAGTGGAGGGCACTGTATACAGGTGGAGCTGGGGAAGGTTGAGGGTTTCTGAAGTGCGCTGCTACTGCTACAGCGAACACTAGCCAAGTATTTGAATGATGACCAGGAAGCTCATTGGATACCGATACAGGAGAGAACCAATCAGCTGTGCCATGTGGTAATGATGTCAATTTGTCATATTAAGTTAGAGCTATGGGACTGCGCCATCTAGAGTTTCATGCCATAACTTTGTGTGTATATGTAAATGTATATATATGCATGTATGTATGTATATGTGTGTGTGTGTGTGTGTGTATATGTGTATGTGTATGTGTGTGTGTGTGTTTTATATATAAGAAATGATATATTAGAAAAAAACAACCCACTTTTAACCATTCTATTGCTGTTGATTCCAAGACTATCACAAACAATTTCTTTCTCAATCATAATCATAATGCCTACTGTACCATGTGGAACAACATTAATTTCAAGATAAAACATTGTTATTTGATAAATAAATAAATAAATAATTTAATAAATAAATCAGGTTTGATTAGTTCATTTGTAGGTTTGCACTATTTGGCCAAAATTATTGTGATTATATATCGACATAGCTCTAAAATAATAATAATAATACTTTTGCTACTACTACTACTACTTATAATAATAATCTAAAAATATAACAAAAACATAATATAAAAATATAATATTTCACTGTAACAAAGAAATTGAGTATTTCGGAATAAATAATAGTAAATAATAATAATTAATAAATGTATTTTACATTAAAAATTGAAAGTACTATATTAATATTTGTCTTAATTTTCAAACTTTAAATCATGAAACTTTATTTATTTATTTGCTTCGTTTGTTTGTTTGCATGTTAAAGTAACTCAAACTACAGATGCAGAGATGGAGTTTTTGTGGAGCAGCATTTACTGTGAACAGAGCTGCTCTGAGACCCTGAAAAAAACAATAACCCTGAGCTGCTCACATGTAAATGAAAACAATGACGCGTTTCATTCTGAAACACACAGTGCGTATATTTGTTTAACTAAATCACAGCCTTTGCGATTTGATAATCGTATTAATCCGTATTGTGATTTCAGTTTTATTTCAGTTAATGGTGCAGCCCTACAGCTGGGCCAAAAGTGAGAGTCTAACTATCTGCAGCTTATGCAGGTACTGTGTTCTCAGAGTATGTTACTTTGATTGCCTGACTTAGTACGACTGCTTTATATAAAATGGTAAGTTACATGATGTACAGTGACAGAGAGCTTGCTCTGTCTCTTATTTCAGAATCGTAAATCACTTCCCACTTTATTTCCCAAACACCGCTTTAGTTGTGAATGTACACGCATACTGTAAAACCCTCAGGCCAGGTAAAGAGCCTGCCTTTAAAAATGTATGAGTTTTAGAAGCTTCTCCACAAATTAAAAAGTAATTAATGTCTACCTTTAATGTACAGGTCTGGCCGGGATAGGGCCATTTCAGCTAATGCGCAGCCCAGGTGACTTAAAAGTGGCTCTCTACTTGGCGCGTGTTGGGCTCAGAGCAGTGGAAACTTCAGATCAACTCTCGTATTACATTAACGCAATTAGTCCCTGCTGGCCTAAATAATAAACCCAGAATTCTACCTCCATCTTGTTCAATATTTCATATTTAATTCAGGTGCTCAGAGTGCCGCTACACCAGAGCTCTGCTTGAAAATGCAGGTATTTTTTTTCTTCACAGGAGCCTTTTAGAAGTCATTAAGTAAAAGCAACCCCGATCTCACGTCCCATTTGTGTGATTTAATAATGAGCTATACCTGCCTACTTGCAAAGGTTTCTTTTGCATATCAAAGTGCAGTTCGTTCTGCTGGGGTCCACTCAGCAATGTTTCTGCCAGTGCTTTTTTAACCTTTCTAAACCTCCTGAACTAGACTGTTTTTCTCATGTGTTTCCCATGCTTTGAGAAAACTAAAGCAAGTGAAATATTATGTAATGTAATTAGCGGAAGAAGATGCCCCGTAAAATTGGATGCAGTGACAGTGCAGCAAACTTGCTCATTGAAAACTAATCTTTAGCTCACAGTTAATGGTCCTTAAAGAAGAAGATGGCCTTTCAATTAACATAGTCTAGAAATGACTAGTGGTTGCTTTTCACTTTCAGTAAAAAGTGTCTATCAGATATGTCTATGTCTACGTTTTTGTGTGTCATTTTATATTTTTTTAAGTTTTGATAATCCTGAACAATGGTTTAATATTTTTCCATGCTTTCATAGTTATCTTACTGTTTATATTATTGGTAAAAATAGTTAAATTAACTATAATACATACACTATTGACTATATATTGACTTTAATACGTACACTGCATGTAATCTTTCATTCAGTAAAGTTGCATTAAATTGAACAAAACTGACAGTAAAGTCATTTTTAACAGTACAACATATTTGTATTTAAACTAAATGCTGTTCCTGACAATCCTGACAAATGGTTTCCACAAAAATATACACTGAACAAAATTATAGGCCGGTTGGATGTACTGCCAAATTCTCTGAGACGCCTTTGGAGACGGCTTATGGTAGAGAAATGAACATTCAATTCACGGGCAACAGCTCTGGTGGACATTCCTGCAGTCAGCATGCCAATTGCACGCTCCCTCAAAACTTGCGACATCTGTGGCATTGTGCTGTGTGATAAAACTGCACATTTTAGAGTGGCCTTGTATTGTGGCCAGCCTAAGGCACACCTGTGCAATAATCATGCTGTCTAATCAGCATCTTGATATGCCACACCTGTGAGGTGGATGGATTATCTCGG
>JAFVLL020028953.1:0-23149 GCA_021397915.2 Tor tambroides | reverse complement strand
CTTCTTGTATTTTCAATTTTTGCATTTGAATCATTACGTGGTTTTGAATATTTTCAGCTATAGAGTGGATATGAACTTTTATCTAATACTTTGGAAAAATCTTTGCTTTTCATGCCAGTTTTATCATTTGCCAGGTGAAAATAATTTATATAGCACACTGCTTTAGCACATTACTTAAGTAGTAATTACTGTTTAATTACTACTTAATAAGCCACATGGTTTGAAGTATCATTGATGTCTAGGTTTCAACAACCTGATCTCATGGAAAATGTATCTATTTTAGTGGCGATTTCATATGAATCTGTACAATGTGAATTTTATGAAAACGTACAATTTTTAGAAAAAAAAAAAAACACGAAGGTCCACCCTTAACCCCACCCCTGAATGAATCCGGCACAAAACAAATCTACAAATGTACAAATGAGATCATACAAAGTCATACAAATTAACCACCAATTCGCCAAAATTTTACAATTGTTACAAATTATCATGATGTTGTTTAGTTTAAAACATCCTGTCCCAAACTAAGGCAGACACTGAAACTGACAAGCTGGGCTGCGTAAACAAACAAAGTAACAGTGTTTACACTTTTCAGACATTCTTAATTGCAGATGTCTCTACACATTAAACTGGGAGAGGAGTACGTATTTAACGTTAAGAATCAATTATTAGAACCTCATCAAAGGTTGCAGTTAATTATTTCTTTGAGAGAATGAACCAGATCATTGCATTGATTTTGCATTTCTTACCTTCCAATCATTGTAGAGTGCTGCTGCACAGCGGCCTCCAGGAGGCGCTCTAAAATGGTCCACTCTCCCATGGCTGGGCTCTGAAGACATCAAGGGATCACTGGACAGTATAATGGACCCCCAACGACCTCTGAAGAAACTCTACAGTCTTCGTAGCTTTACCCTTTGAGGTAGTCGGCAGCACCAGAGATGCTTTGGTCCTACAAATAGTTCCGTTGATGGCTCAAGAAGACACGTGCTCCCATGGTTTCTGCCTTCAACAGTCTCTGTTTATTGGTTTGCTTTCCCTCGTTGGGTCTGAAGTACTCAGACGGCAGTTACATTGAGACTGCAATATCGGAGAGCTGTGCTTGTCCCTGAATGCCCTGGCATCCTCAAGTGCTTCAACTATCTGCACTATCTTTTCCCTTTCCTCAAGCAACTCTCCAGCTGCACGGTTTTCCCATCTAAACACGCACACTCGAGAACAAGCTGCACCTAGCCCTTTTGTTCACCAATAAACACACACTCTCTAACACACACACACAATCGTCCTCTTCTTGATCTCTCATAATCCACCAAGCACGTTTTCCAGGCAGTACTGGTAGCACAATCAGACCCGCTCATGCAAACACACTCCACGCTGCAATTTAAGCACCGCCAGTTGCTCATCACAAACACATTTGGACAAATCACTCAGTTTTCACACTTTCGCTCTGCTTCCTCACTGTTGCTTCCTAATGAATCTATCTAGCCTTGCCTGTATTCTCCTGCTTTCTCCTCCACCAGCTCAGCTTCAGTGTCTTTCCTGCATTTTCCTCCCACTGTCAGTTTTCTCTTCCCCAGCTCACTCGCTCGCTCTGCCTCCCTCTGCCCCTGCTGTCACTATCAGCCGCTGTCTTGCCACACTCTCATTTTCTGCTTTCCTCTCCCTCCCTCCACTCTGTTCGCCTGACGTTCTCTCTGTCACTCCTGATAAGTGTGCCGCCCCCCCCTCTCTTTCTCACACACACACACACACACACACATGCAAGTCAGTGTTCCTGAATTGTTGCACGAGTCACTGCTTCAAGCAGTGGCGCCAACTGATGGCACTCTTTATTTAAACAGTTCTTCTTTGAATTAACCCTGTTCATTCACCTTTCACTCTACTAGCCTTTTTATCTGTCTCTCATGGGCACCTGGCTTGTGCGTGTGTCCAGAGGATTAATGCGAGCAATCATCACACTACCCCTCCTCTCCTTTCCTCTCATCCAAACACCACACATCCAACCAAACTCCTCTTTTTTAGCTCAAATCCCAATCCTAATTTTGTCTGTCTCTCAGAAAGGAGGAAACAGAGGTGTAGCATAACAAAAGAATGTGCTTTTCAATTTTTTTAGACTCACACATAGGTTGAAGGCTGATAATCTAAAGACAAAAAGGAAATGAAAAATGGGGGAAAAATTCAATTAAAATTAAACAGAGCAGCTTTACGCAACAGATCAATTTTACAAAACAGTACAGATTTGCAACACTGTTACACAACAGGACAGCTTAACGTGCACATTTGTACAATTTTACACCACCTTTATGTAACAGAGCAAACTGACACAACAGAGCAGCTCTACACCACGTTTACTTCATAGAGCAGATTTACAACACCTTTACACAACAGAACAAGTTTGCATCACTTTTATTTAACAAGTAGGTTTACACAAAAGAGCAGCTCTACACCACCTCACAGAGTACCTTTACACAACAGTTACACCACTTTTACACAACAGATCAGTTTTACAAAACAGCAAATTTACAACACCTTTACACAACAGAACATCTTTACACCACCTTTATGTAACAGAGTAGGTTTACACAAAAGAGCAGCTCTAACCACATTTACTTTACAGAGCACCAACACAACAGTTACACCACCTTTACACAACAGATCAGTTTTACAAAACAGAGCAGATTTACAACACTTTTACACAACAGAATAAGTTTGCACCACCTTTATGTAACAGAGTAGGTTTACACAAAAGAGCAGCTCTACACCACATTTACTTTACAGAGTACCTTTACACAACAGATCGGTTTTACAAAACAGAGCAATTTTACAACACCTTTACACAACAGAACAACTTTAGACCAACTTTATGTAACAGAGTAGGTTACACAAAAGAGCAGCTCTACACCACATTTACTTTACAGAGCACCAACACAACAGTTAGACCACCTTTACACAACAGATCTGTTTTACAAAACAGAGCAGATTTACAACAACTTTATACAACACAACAGCTTAACATGTAAACATTTGAACAATTGCACACCACCTTTACGTAACAGAGCAGACTTACACAACAGAGCAGCTCTACGCCACATTTACTTTACAGAGCACCTTTACACAACAGTTACATCATCTTTACGCAACATATCAGTTTTACAAAACAGTGCAGATTTACAACACAATTACACAACAGAACAGCTTTACAAACCTCTATACAACAGAGCAACTTTACACCAACTTTATGTAACAGAGCAGGCTTACACAACAGAGCAGGTTTACTCCACATTTACTTAATCAAGCAGGTTTACACAACAATTACACCACATTTATACAACGGATTAGTGTAAAAAATCAGAGCAGGTTTACAACACCTTTACACAACCGAGTAGCTTTCATGCCATTTGCTGTTGGCTTCTTAACTTGTTGGCTTGTTAGCCTGTTGTTTCAGTTCAATCCTCTTGTGACACCGTCCACTTTCCCTAATCTTGTTTTGACAAAGTTTTCTCTGCAGCCATTACCTGTGACAACAACTGTGATTGGTGGATCTCTTTTTCAGGATTATGGGTAGTGTAGATGTAGTTTCCCAACTCCAGTCCTGGAGTATCTTCAAGCCTGCAACAATTTTATAGGTGTGTTTCAGTCAATTGTAAGTGTCCTGCAAAGTGGACTTCACAGGATGTCCCACAATCTAAAATGAGATTCCAGTCAGAAGGAAGCCTAAATGTTAATTTTGAAGGGCACTGCAAAGGTTATAGGGAACAAGAGTGCATTAATTCATTCCAGTCAATAGAAAACAGTGTCCCAATTTGCCTCAATTCTGTAAGAAGTCTTACTAAAACAAAAAAGAACAGATGAAGGGGTTGAGAGTCTTTTTGGGATTCTTCCGAATGCACTGACAGGGGCCCCCTGACAAACTTTTGCTTAGGGCCCACAAAAGTCTAGGACTGGTGCTACTTTAGAAGAGACTTTAATGACTTATAACACCGCTATAAATGCATTATTTCAGCCCTATTACATGATTCAATTACTGTGACTGTTATTAACATTCTTTACAGATATAAAAAGCTTAATAGGAACTCACTGGGGTGAATCTGGCATGTGCAACAGAACAGGATTACTGGAGGGACGCTCCGGCGGACAGCAAGGATCAGAGATGATGACCAGGGCAGGTATCCCTTTAGGTAAGATTACATTCCCACCCATGATTGCATGATAATCAGCTTTGCCTGCACATTGCTACCAGGGGAGAAGCAAGGGGAAAAGCCCTTGTTTCCCCGGCAGGGGCCTTAATTAAAGCTTAAGATAATGGGACTGAAACAATCCCCCACCTCCTCATACTCGGTGAGTGGTGTAGACTCATCATCACAAAAATAAATGTTTATTCAGCATTTTTAATTCTATTATGTTAAGATTATAAAAATTATTTCATTTTCTTAAAAGTGTTTTTTTTTTTTTTGCCATTCTTATCTCCATGGCGAAACAGGACAGCTTAAAAACTCTTACACCACTATAAAAGTACATATGAATTTTCAACGTGATATTTGACAAATATATAAAACTTTGCACAGTATGCAGTTTTTGCATTTAAAAAACAAAACAAAAAAACAACAACATGCAAACATGCCCGTTCTCTGAAAATCTACATAACACCTAGAACATTTCAGCACTTCTGTGTTGGCCGTCTTGATATATTTAAATAGAATCACATTGCTTTAAAGGGACAGCTCACCCAAAAATGACAATTCGGTCATCATTTACTCACTTATTAGTCCATTGAAAATGAAAGGTCAAGTTGAATGCATTGCATTGTGGGATTCTGGATTCTTCACTGCACTGGAGACATTACAACTTCCACATTACAATACTTTATCCTTTAAAATATTATTTTAACTTAAATCACTAAATGGTCAAATTAAATCATTACATTTGCAATTAAATAGTAAATATTAATGACCTTAATTTAAGCCTGTTTGGCAGGCGGGAGACCCAGATTAGGCAATGCCTGGAGCAATAACTGCAACCAATCTGCAGCTGTGCATGCAAGTAGTGTACCATTTAGTTTTAACTAACCACACTGAACTACACTGAACAAATATACATTGCATAATCAATACAATGATTTCTAAAATGCAATGTTAGAAAATGTGATTAGTATTGCACACACAATGCAACTAGAAAATATTTGGCATATGCAATACATTTATTGTAATATATGCCTTTCCAGAAGGGGATGGGCTCCTCCAGTGCAGTCTGAAAAATCATTATTTTTTCTCCCTTCCCAGAGTCACCTATGGCTAGCTGACTGGGGGAGCATAATTGCTGCTGTGCAACAGTGTGGATTGCAAGAAGCAGTATAGAAATAAACCTTTTTTTTTTAGACAAACCATTGAGACAAAAGATTGTTGGAATATAACAGCTTTTTTATTGTAATATGAATAGGACACTATCATTTGTTGGAGGACTGAAAGGAAAAACATAGCACTGCGTATCACTCGATCTCCCTGAAGGCCCTCTTCTCTGAGTACTTCAACTTGTACTTCCTCTTAAACCTAAAAGGAGAATAGGAAAGATTAAAAATAGAATGCTAATGAAAGTTAAACAGAAAGCATTGCAGCTAACACCACTTTAAAGTTCACCGACTTTATCCAAATAGAGCAGTAAAACACTGAACCTACTTGGCTCTTTCTCTGGGCTCAATAATGTTTCTCTTCTGTAAGCTCTTATATCTATCTTTTAGGATGCTGCCCTCTGGCTGCATGACAAAGAAACACACATTATTAGAAATAACATGCAACTGCAGCTCAGTAAGAGCTCAACACTAGCACAGTTAAACATACCTTTAGACTGCGAAGAGAGCTGGCAAGCTCGTCACTAAGCTGAACTTCTAGATCAGGCGTCTGGAACCTACGGAAAAATAAAACGCTTTCAATTCCAATCAAAGAACAACAGGTTACAACTTCAACAACCTTTGTGTTTTTGTTACAGAACTTTTTATGCAGGGACCTTTGAAAGAATATGGTAAAGGAATAGACAATCCTAAACAACCCTTTAAACAAAGTCAGTATTTGCTCTTTTCCAACAAAGTGTGGTTACACTTAATTTTAAGGTGTCCTTGTTACAGTGTAATTATACATTTAAGTACTGAGTAATATTAATTAACTACATGTACTTACTATATGGTTAGGGTTTGGCTTAGGGTTATTTGCATGCAATTATGCATAATTTATTGTTATTATAACAGTAAGTACATGTAAGGTGTAACAAGGACACCTTAAAATAAAGTGTTACCCAAAGTGTCAGTAACCATCAGAAAATAGCATACCTGGAGAGGCCAAATAATTGTCAGATTAATATCATTGATATTTTTTTGAAAGATATATGTCTGTTCCCATTGGATGTGTGAAAACTTTTGTGGAAAATTATTTGTTAAAAAAAAAAAACACTAATGAAACAAATGCGATAATACAGTCAGTCAATCTAGAGAATGTTACACTTGTGCAGTATGCATCACATCAAGTAGTTCTTTAATAATTCAAACATCCAATTACACTGCAACTGATATATTCACAAGTTAACTGAACTGAGAAAAATCAAAAAATTATGTGAGTTGCGAATGGTGTACAAATTGCCATCATTTTTTCCCATAATAACAAGATTGAATGGCTGTTTTATTACAGTTTACATTACAATTTGTCACAAGACAAAATGTTATAAGAATTACTTTTCCCAAAAAGCATTCTGTAAAAAAAGGTTCAAACTGTCACATCCTATGTGTCAGTGATATGTAATATTGGCCTTATTTAATAAAATAAATAACAGAATACCCATTTGTACTGCATTCATGGATAGCACAGCATACTAACTTCTAATCATCATCTATAAAGATGTCATGAAGTGTGCAGGAAAACAAATGCCACAAAGAAAGAACTGACTTGAGTTTGCCTAGTCGGCGAGGCATGCTTTTCTGTGCCTCTTGTTGGGCCTTGCGTTGAGCCTGCCTCATCTTGGTCCTCTGTTCCTGCTTCTTCAGGTTGGCACAGATAGATCGCAGTTGGAACAACTGCTGCTGCTTGTCAATCACCTGACGCTCCGCCTTCCTCTGCAACTCCTGTTCAATAAATTAAAGCTTTGAATGTTAATCAAGAGATTAATGCCCAACTTGGTCAATAGGCAAGTCCATTCTGCTTCCTTACCTTGATCCTTTCAGTTTTCTCCTTTTTCCACTGTTTCTCAGTTTTCTTTTCCTGTGTTGCAGTTGGCCCAATGACGGTGTCTTCAGCGTCCCCTTCTGTCTCCTGTGGTTCAGTCTCCTCTTCCTCAATCAACCCCTCCACCTGCTCTTTAAAGATCTCCTAAATAAACACAAGCAAATGCATATTTAGGACAGCATGTGCACTCACTCCAATCTGAACTTGGACCCTATGTCCAAAATGGTGTGCTAGTGCTATGCTAGTTAACCCACTACACAGCACTGTATGGCCCTGTCCCAAATGGCACCCTAAACCCTCACGGTTTTCCTCTGAGTCCGCACTTTTGTGACGTAATGCCGCTTTGACTGTCGGGTAGAAGTCTGCTGCGGAGCTCGCCCCAGTGCGGGCTCGGCAGAAGTGTGGATCGAGGGCGCATAACGGCCGCAACGGGGGCGCTCGCGAACACCCTTTTGAACGCTAAAATGACGATTGGGACACTCTACGGTCTCGTGGACTTAACGGACACGCGCACGCAGCGGCCATTGTAAGTCCGCAAGACCGAAAGTGCGCATGAAGTGTTCCATTTGGGACAGGGCCTATAATGCTTACCATTAAAAAAAAAAAAAAAAAAGGAAACACTTTAGTATAGGGACCAATTCTCACTATTAACTAGTTGCTTATTAGAATGCATATTATTAACATTGGCTGTTTATTAGTACTTATAGAGCACATATTCTGCATGACTATATTCTACATCCCCAATCCTACCCAATAACTAAACTTAACAACTACCTTAATAACTATTAAAAAAAGTTATTGGTAATGGTTTGTTAATAGCAATAATTGGACCTTAAAATAAAGTGACCAAAAAAATATTCCTATGATAAATGTGTGAAGTACCCATGTGATAGTAAAAATAAATCTCTATTTGTTTAATTTTTTTTATAAATAAAGCAATAAAAAATACAAAGTAGAGTACAGTTTGAGTCGAGAATGATGTTAAAAATGACAGCTACAATAATGTTTGGTTCATTCTTCTCACAGATAACAAGTTGATTGCATTACACTGTGAGATACAGTATTTTCTGCTGAACATTACTGATAATTGCATTTGCAAAAATGTAATTATCATCGCAGATGGTAAGCTTTTCAGTTAGGACAGAAATATTATGTGAGGCAGGAGATGTTACATCATGCCTAGTTACGGTAAACGTGGTCATATTTACTGTTCTACGAATTTTTGCATCTCAGCAGGAATTCTCATGATTGGGAATTTGTGTGAGGGATCTCACATCAGATTCAGTTGGTCATGCTTGCTCTAACATCTAACATGCTTGCTCTAACATCTGTGTGAGCTGTGCTTCATACATCACTACACTATTTACAATAGACATTTTTCAACATTTTTCACCTGACCACACCTTAAGGTATTAGTATATGGTTAGAGATTGTACCTCAGTGGCCTTATCCTCATTCACAGCCAGCTGACGTGCCAACTTTTCCTCCGCTTTCAGTTTCTTGACCTCTACCTCATGGGCCTCACGAAGCAGGTCCTAGAAAAACACACACACATTGATTTCAAAACAAACAGATGGGCCATATGATCATCAAATCAAAATGCTTTCTGATACAGTGAGCTTTGTGTAGCAGAAACAGGCAGCATTTTACCTGGTGAGAAAAGAAGTCTGGGTTGTATGAACCTCCGGGAGCGATAACTTCAATCACAGGAAGAACTGAAGGTTTCTCATTCAGTCTATCTGGTCTCTTAAAAAGTGGAGAAAAATGAACAACAAATTCAGCACATGACCACAACAACAGCTAAATCTAGTGGTTGACTGATATGGATTTTTTAATTGCCGACAGGCCCTGTTTACACCTGGTATTAAGATGCATTTTGGTTGATCGAATCACAAGTAGACGAGGGAGACATATTCCTGTTTACACGTGGTGTTTTCCATCTCTTTTGTCCACTTTCGACTATTTCTGTCCTGATTTTGAGGGGCTTTTTCTGATCTTTCGATCTAATATTGTGAAACAAACTTGCGCAATTTACATAAGAACATGAAAGGAAACAACAGAAAATGATACAGAACAGCAGCTTCCATTTCTGCTAAGATAGCCACAAAAATAAGAACTAAATTTGGAAGTGGTTGAGAGTGGACAAGCTCTAAACGTTTTTTTTTTTTACCCCATCCACAAATGTATTTAGCATCGACCACTTGTGACTGGATCAACCAAAACACATCTTAATACCAGGTGTAAACAGCACCTTAGAGAACAAGCTGGCTGACGGTTGCTAAAAAGTCAGTATATATCACATCACACTACTTAAGATAGTAAATAACATATGCATAATAACTGCTGCAATGAAACTAATATTTCACATAATATTCACTAAATGAGGAATAGTTTGAAAGTAGGGCTGTCAATCGATTAAAATATTTAATCGCGATTAATCGCATGACTGTCATGAGTTAACTCGCGATTAATCGCAATTTAATCGCACATTTTTATCTGTTCTAAATGTACCTTAAATTAATATTTTTCAAGTTTTTAACACTCTAATTGACATGGGCATGGACAAATATGGATGCTTTATGCAATATGTGTTTATTATTAGTGAAACCATAGTTAACAGAGCATGAAGACTAGATGTGTTTCAAAGGTCATAGATGTTTTTCAAAGAACTTGTTCATGTCTATTACACACATGAAAAAGGAACATAGAAATACCAGGTTCCCATTACTTCTCTTTATTTCCACTGAGCAATTGACTTAGACAAGCCTGTTTGCATTTTCACACTACAGGGCAGCACTTCTTTTGAACATGCAAAATGTTATTATTTATTATTACATTTGTTTGCCTCTCTGTGCCCACATACTGTATTTTCATGCAACTAAATTCTAAATAAAATCAAATAGGCTAAACATAAGATAAAGACAATAGCTGTTCTGTGATTTCGGCTATACTTGCATGTAAAATTAGAGAAGCAACAATGATATCGATTTTAAAGCAGCTTGCTGTGCTTTTGGCGCTCTAGCAGTTGTTAATAAACAGGACGCACACGCATCCGCGGAAGAACATTCTAGCAGACTACTTCTCTAAGTTTATGTCTATGGCGATTCACGCAGGTCGTGTTACTCCGCAGCGGTGACGGCCAGACAGGCTACAATGGTCCAAATATAAGCACTTATTATAGCATTACCGTAATGATTCGGGATAAGACAAAGCGGTTTGGAAGATGAGTTCATGATGGCACTTTCGCTCATTATATCGTTTGCAAATTCTGAATACAGAAAAGTTACATGCAGACAGAGCAGACGCAGAGAGAGAGAGAGAGAGAGAGGTGTGTGCGTAAGCGGGAAGAGAGACCTCGCTTGTGCGTGCTGAGTACTGGCTAGTCTTAGAAACTAAATAAGGTTTGGGCAAAAACTAAAAGATTGGTCGCTCTTTTTGGGGAAAAAAAAAAGTTGCTAAAGGGGTTTGAAAAGTTGCTAGTCGGCCTTACTGACAGCATCTCCATCCATTTCTCCAACCACGGGTTAGGCCACGGCTCAAACAGAAAATGCGCGCTGCGTTAATCGCGCGTTAATAAAATTAGCGCCGTTAAAATTAATTTGCGTTAATTTGCGTTAACGCGTTAACTTTGACAGCACTATTTGAAAGTGAATCAATTTGGAAATAAAGATAAAATAACTTTCAAAATAAATCTGTAAAATAAACATTTCTACTTTAGATTCTACTTCCTATAGTCCTAATGTAGTATTTTTTTTAGTAAAAATTGACTCATTGTATGCCAGCACTCAGGCACTGGAGTTCCCAGTTCTGTCAAAATCCTATTTATTGGTCCAAAAAAAAACAAAAAAAAAAACAGATGATGATTATTGATAATTAAAAAATAAATAAATAAATAAATAAAATAATAATAATTAAAAAAATAAATATTACTGATAATAAGGAAAAATAAAAAAATAAAATAAAATTTGACCAAAATACCAATATTGGGTGATATATTGGCCAACCACTAGCTACATCATTGTCAAAATGGTAATGAATTATCACGATAAAAAAAGAACACACTGTTCTCACCTTGACAAGCTTTTTCTTAGTCTGTTCGAGGTAGTAGGGATCAGCTGTCTCTGGTGGTGTTGGACATTGAGTCACATTATGCTACTTGCATACATCACATCACAAGAGAAAGTGTACAGACTGACTCTACTCACTGCCTGCAATCCACAGGTCATAAAATGCTCTATCTGGATTATTATTGGCCACTGGATGTTCTTTAACTGGCACCCCAGAGGTGGCTGCAGCCCTTCGGAGTTGAAGAAGCTTTTCTCTCCGTGGCAACACTCCCATGGCCGCCAACTTCGCTGCTTTCTCGAATATGCGCCGCTGCTTTTTAGCATTGGGCTGCTGGAACGCCAAGACACTAAAAGAACATTAGGAGAATCAGGGTCATGTAAAAATAGGGTTGGAGATTATCATATGTGGAGCAGTATAAAATCCAGCTGTTCAGTTCTAAGCAATTTTCCTTAATATTTAACACCAAATCTCATTTCTCTTTTCTACCACAACAAAATGTAAACTATATTATCGATCAGAGATATATTTAAAGTTTGACATACAAAATATCCATCTTTACCTGCATACATAAATACAGTACACTAACAGAAAGAAATATAGCAAATTTCAGTTGCGTGATTGTTTATATCATTGCACAGGACCCTATATAAAAGGGGATACTTTTAAGCATCCAAAAGTACTCAAGTAAAGTGGTATTTACTATATAGCAAATCTCAACTGCTTGACTGTTTATGTTGCCGTAAAATGTAAACTATTATAGCCCAGCTCTTATCCGCTAAATGTGACTATAAGGCATTAAGATATTATAATAAATAAACACCATAACTTTCTGTAAAGCTGCACTGAAAAAAAAAAAAGTGTATTGTGAAAAGAGTTACACAAATAAAACTGACTATTAAATCTACAGTGAAGACATTATATGCTTATAGTGAAATATTAATCCCCAATTGCATGCATGTTTCAAATGCTGTTATTTAACTGTAATATATAATTTCACCATTATATAATTACCCTGTTCTCTAGATAAAATGGCACTGGCCAAAAAAAAATAAATAAAAAACACAAAATGAAAGGCTAAAAAAACAAATCTCAAACCAAATTCTGAGAAAATGCCCTCAGATCCTGGAAGGCCGTTCACACAACAGCCCTCCAAGTCCCATTGTTTTGTCTTCACATTCCCAAAGAAATACTGGGAGCGCAAGGATGAGATCATCAGTGGGCAAAAGCTCCCCTGAGAAGAGGATGCAGGTTACAGGTCATTTTGAAAGTAAATTTTATAGGCAGCAGAGTCGTACTGTACTCACTTTTTTGGGGCCGGTATGTGGGAATCTGGCTGAAGGATAAGATCTATCTGCAGAGGTTTAGAGTGTTTACCTTTCTTGACTGTCGTCTCTAATAACAAGAACAGCAGTTAAAGATTGCACAGGAAAAAACAATTATTTAGTATAGAGAGGAGTTTTTACACTTACGTGCTTGTGTATCTTTTTCATCTGTTTCACCAGTGTCCACAAAGAAGAGAGAGTCATCTGTTTTTTCAGATATCAACCCCCTATGGATGAAAAAAGGAGACCAAAAAATATAATATAATAAAAAATAAAATAAAATAAAATAAATAAATAAAATCAGCGTTTGTTCAGATTTTTTTTTTTTTGTAGCTGACTGTAGCGTGTAGCATGAACGATGAGGTGGCGTAGCCTAGTGGTTAAAGATTCATGCTGTTTAGTGTTAACGTAAAAGTTTTAGGTTCAAACACACAAAAGGAGCAATCGACGAAACATTAATATTGTGCCCTTTACCAAAACACTTCAGGGGACTAGGTTTACTCTAAAATACGTGGCAATGATATTAATGCAAACTTAATGACTCTAAACATAGTACTAACTACACGAAACACCAGCCACGTGACGCTCAACACCACTTCATATATTGCAAACAACCACACACTGCCAAAAAAAGTTGATATAGAGTACTGGTGTAAAGTATACCATATATATGCTAAAAGACATAAATATTAGGATGTTAATAATTTCTATTCATTTTATTCTTTTAACAATAATCTCACCCTGTGGCTCTCTCCTGAAGACGCACGTCATCCAGAAACTCCTCCACATCCTGGATATCGCTGAATTTGTTTCAGTTCTTTTTCTTATTTTTGTTCACGCGTTTTCGCCGTTTAATATCCAAACTGTTGCCATCCAGATTAGATTTCATAGGCAAAAACCCCGGCTGAGCCGCTGCCATGCGTTTACGTCTCCTAGTGGCCTCCGCCATGATGGCACAAAAAAGAGGCGTAGCAATGAGCGTTACGTCACGTCTGTTTATTTGACTCATGAATATTATATTAGTTCCTTGGACAAGGGCGCAAAAGGGGCGGGAATTACAAAATGGGACCCTGTACCTTGAGTGGTATCTTAGATATAAATGTAATTCACTCGCTTTTGAATTTTCTTTAAAATGATTAAGAAGAAGAAGAAGAAGAAGAAGAAAGTATCACTCAACAACTCATTTGTTGCTTAGTTGTTTGTCTTTTGTTGTGTTTGATGCTTCTGTAGCAGCCCGAATTATAATTTACACAAATATAAATGGATAATACACAGTAAAGTTATAAAATTTAAACCATATTTACAATTAAATTAAAAAATTATAAACATTATTATTTAGGCTAACCCTACCCATTTCACATGTTCAGTGGTAATTTTTCTTTCTTTCTTTCTTTCTTTCTTTCTTTCTTTCTTTCTTTCTTTCTTTCTTATCCCTTTACAATTGTTTCCATACAGAATACAACACATAAACAGTATCAATGCAAAATAAATTGAGTAGATGTTTTGAATATTTTGAATGTCCTTGTTGTTCACATTTCTTTTGGCATGAAATTCCCCAAACAAAGTCAAAATTCATTTCAGTTCATTGCACAATTCATTCATTGTATTTCATGAAGTTAAATGCACATTATTTATTTGTTCATGTTACTAAGGTCATATTATATTTAGCATTTCTAAACCCAAGTTCACTTGTTGTTACAGACTGTAAGTATATAACATTCTCTAAAACTGACTAGCATTGTACCGTAGCGATCAAGGAGCTCTAACCTCAGCACTGTGTAATGATATTTATGAGTTAGTACTTTCTCAGTCCCTTAGATGGCAGTAATGAAGCTCAAGCAGCAAGAGTGAAGAAGAGCTGAAAGGCGGTACTGATGTGACACGCATGAAAAGGAAAGTTGAAGAAGCGGATGATAATAAAGTACTGTAAGCAGACACATAACAAGATTTTTAAGACAAGATTTAAGCTGATTTTCTGTATTGAATAGATCAAATCTATACGCCGGATCTTTAGTTTTAACGCGTGATGATGCGCTCGTAAGCAGATGCAGCAGGATGTACACAGACAGACACTTGTCACAGAGATCACTGTACTCCATTATACAACTGATGAATTGGATTAATTGCATCTGAAAGACAATGAGTCTGGCGCTGCACGAGCTGCTAGTGTGCTGCAGAGGACTTGAAAATGAGAAAGCTACAGAGAGAAAGGTGTGTAAAACATCTTATGCATCATTGTCAAATCCATTCTTATGGATACTCTTAAATCAGTGGCCTGATTGTTGACCTCCACCTTACAAATGCTAAATTATTAAGATCAATCGCTGTAGTCCAAAGGATGTGGGTGGTAGACGGGTCAGTGACAAAAAAAAAAAAAGTTCATGAATTTGAATTGTAAGTTAGTAGCAAATAAGGTGCAAAATGTATTTCAAATTTTCAAGAAGGTAGAATTAAAACGGACTGACAGTAAGAGATTTTTGGTATGAATTATCAATTTTATAAATTAACATATTAGGTACTTCCAGAAAAAACTTTGATGTATTAATAATGAATATTTGACAATGACCTATAGACATTTGTATTTAGCTTATATATGTTAATGTATGCAGTGTAAGTTTTTTTTATATTTAATTAATGAACTTTCATTTTATCGACTATAAACAGGAACTTCATTTCTCAGAATGCTGTAACTTTCCCCATATTTTGATGTCAAATATTTTGTAGTTCTCTGAAAACAATGTGCTCAAAATTATAGTCACTTTTGATGATTACAGTACACATACTGTAAAAAATCACCTATTTTACCTTAAAAATGTACTTCAGTTGCTGCTTTAAATTTTTAAGTATAATCAACTTGGTTGTGTAAGTCATTTCAACTTATAATATACTTACTTCAACAAGTTAAAGTAATGTAATGTAAAAACATAAGTTGCCACGATTTATTAATAATGTAATGTGTTACAGTGCTGATTGTTTTGGCATTATCAAACAATGTATATCAAATCAATATATCAAATCAAAAATAAAATCTGCTTATTAGTGAATACTCAGTCAAAATGAATCAAAATTTTTTAAAGTAAATTATTAGAGCTGGACCCACATAAATAAGCATTAAGCCATTGATCCAGATAGCACTGAGCAGTGAACTATCTATAATATATGAATGATTGGAGATAATAAAGACACAAAATGGACCATTTGTTTTTCCAGAAAGAGGTGGATCGCTTCAGGAGACTCATCCGTTCGCCAGACACGGTGGAGGAACTTGATCGTACATCAGGATGCAAAAGCTCCAAGCAGCTCACCTGGGATGCTGTTTTCCGGTCATTTTTTCAAGTTCTAGCCATTGTTATTCTATGGTGCAAGCTGACAGTGTGCTCATACTGTACCGATTCTTCTGTACAGGTTTTTACAGAAGTTTCTTCAGAAAGAGACAGAACTTCTACAGTCAGGAAAAGCCAACGTTTCCGCCACCACGCAGGCAAACCGACAGAAAAAGATGCAGGAAATTAGCAGCCTGATGAAGTATTTCATCAGATGCGCCAACCAACGTAATGTCTGAGCCACTAATACTAGGGTCGCTGTTCATGACAGTACAAGAGAATGAAAGATTTTCTCTGTATTCATAGTAGATATCTGTGTGGATGTTTGTTACTTTGCATTAGATAAATGTCCATGAATCCATTAAAGAAAAGCACACTTCTGCTCTGCAGGCGGTCCAAAGTTAAAGTGTGCAGAGCTGATTTCTCATGTGGTGGAGGTCTTACAGAGTCCGTTCAGCTGTGTGGCGTATGGCGAGGACTACAGCAGTATTCTGCTAAAGAACATCCTGTCTGTCCGTAAATACTGGTGTGAGATGAGCCAGCGGCAGTGGCACAGTGAGTGCATGACCAGTGTAACGTTGATTTGTGTGTGGAATTTTTCTTTTCGCATCTTTCTTTCTTAATTTTTCATGCAGGAAAGCTCATTTATTCAAGATTCAAGATTTTTATTCGTCACGTACACAATTATACAGAATATAACCAGCAGTGAAATGTAAGTCAGGTCCGCTCCATGGATAGTGCAATTATATGGAATACAAACACAAAGAGAATGTACATAAATATAGATAAAAAAAAAAAAAAAAATCACCTTCATGTCCAAACCTGCAAGAATTTTACTCTCCCTCTGTGGATCACAAAAGTTGATATTTTGTTGACAAAATTTTTTTGTCCATGTAGTGAATGTCAATGGGGCCAGCATTATTTGGAACACAGCATTCTTCAAAAAGATCTTGTTTTTTGTTCTGCAGAAGAAAGAAATGCATACAGGTTTAGAATAAGGGTGAACTTTTTTTCATTTTAATATTTTCCCTGTGTATATGTGTGTAGTTTCTTTATACTAACTTGTATGTGCCAGATTTGTGATCCTTGTATTGCACTCAATATTATTATTACCAATGCTTGTTTTACAAATGCTACCATGATGTATAATTATTTTTAAACTTTCATATTGTTTGCTTTCTCATTATGATAATGAGAACTGGAGAAAATCTGTTTGCTGGTTGGTTTAAAAGTATCTTAAAAATAGTCACAATGCAAAAACCGTCAAATATTTTTGTATAATGGCCATTAGACTCTATATTAATTCGTCCACAACAACATATCAGTGCTACTTTCATGCCTGTTGTAGCACTACTATTTCTCTATTTGCAAGTTAGAATAGCTAATTGGCAGTATCTCAAATCACTCTAAAGAATAAGGAGGCAATAAGGGACAAAAGTGACGAGACAGAATTTAAAATAGAGGCTATGTACTTTGGCTAACTAGCCCATTAAAAAAATCATAAAAAAATACTATTAATATAATCAGTTAAGACTCTTGCAATGCTTGTCTTTTTGCTATGTTGTAATTAAAATTTTATACTAATCTAAATTAATAAGACAATAATATTTCAACTCATTTATTTAATGTCCATTATTTATTTATGTGGTAATTGGTCATGTAATAAGTATGGTAATATGCAATCAGCTAATTATTTTCCTAAAATAATCCAGTTCATGTTGACACAAGATCACGTTTTTTTTACCCTGTCAGTGTATAATCTTTTTCTCTTTCTATTGTTGTTTTGTTTGTTGCACAGGTCTGTTGGATTTGTACTGTGGGCTGTTCAATAAGGGACTCAAGTCAGGGACCAGTAGATTTCAAGTGAGTCGCATCATCTACACGGTCGTTTGGGGCTGTTGTGTCCAAACAGAGGGATTATCCCACACTCTCTTTAACTTCTTCCTGAAGGCTCTGAAAAGGTATCACTTGTCACATATGTTTTTTTTTTTCTTATGATAAATCATGTTTCACTTATGTTTAGGGCTGTCAATAGTTTTTAATTGTGATTAATCACAGACTTTTTGTGTGTTTGTGATTAATCGCAATTAATCACACACTTATCATGAAATTAAACAGACACCATTTATTTTGTTTAACACATTCATTTTGTTATCATTTGCTATATCCAGCAAAGTAAAACATCATATTGAAGGGTGATTCTTCTCACAAAACTGTATTTTTTGCAAGCTTTTTTCAAGGTAACTTTAGGTGTCTTTCCAAAAAAGGACACTAGGAGACTCCAAAAGGACACCAAATAAGCAATTGATATAAGGAGTCCATATAATTCATAAATTCACAGTGTAGTAGTATGTGTACAGTGCAACAGTACACAGATCCATTCAGAAACTAAACACAGCAACATACACATGACAAATCAAAACATTATCCTGAATGTGTGGAAACAACGTGAATGTACAGAAATGTGTCTGTGCATAAATACAGTACGCGATCAATGCATCAACGTGGTTTCTTTGTGCATCAGTATATTGGTGATTTGCGTGTTTACTGTATGATTCCTGTGTCACCTCACCTTGATTTCATTACTCATTCATCAAAACTTTACTAGTGAGATGCTGGTTTGCTTTATCCAGCCGAGAAGTTTTGATAGTTTGCGTATCATCTGACCATACAGCGGTGGGATCTTTTGACGGTCTGTTCAGTCTGTATTATGCACAATGCTAAATGAATAATTCACTAAAAACACAGCGTGAGTTTCTATTCTGTCTGCCATTTCTCATGTAATCAGCCTGGTTTTCCTTACTTTAGCACTGTTTTGGACTGATTGTTTGAATGAATTTGCTTAAGTCTTAGCAACTTAATTGCAAACAGAGAAGTGAAATCGAGTTAAAGGGTTCCATTGAAATTTCCATCTACCAGTGTTACAGGTTTTGTAGATGCTCAGTGTGGTAAACTCCTGACTTCCAAGATTATCTAACTAAAGTTAATGATGCAATTTCACATGCTTCAGTAATTTATATGCATTAAATTATTTTAACATGTTAAGGTTAAGAGTTAACGTCGACAGCCCTACTTGTGTTTTGATGTTCTTCCTCAGGCCAGATGGACAGCTGATGATTCTGGAGAACCTGGTATCTGCTGTGAATGTTTTTCTGCGCTCAGTGCTTCTGTCCAGCAGAAAGAGGGTGTGTGGTCTGGGTGAGGAGGTTCTGTCGTCTATGCTGCGTGTTTATACTGAGATGAGACCCAGCTCAGCGCTGAAAGAGGAGCTAGTGAAGTTTTTCCACCTCCAGCTTTGTGTTCATCACCCCAAAGGGGCAAAGACTCTTGAGACAGGTAATAATACAACAATCATAAAAAAAGACTACATTTTAATATTTTTGGTCTTGCATGTATGATTTCTGCAATGTGGAAAAAACAGATGGAGTCAACAAAACACTATGCATGAAGTACTGACTCTGTATTAACTAAAATTTTAGTGGCTGTGTAATCTTCTGGTATGGATGAAATCTATTTTAAAGAAATATTTTTAAGAAATATATTACTATTTTTTAGTAAAATGTACTTCTCAGAGTAGTAGTACAAATAAAGAGAATGAGAAATATATATATTTTTTATTTCTAGTCCTTAGAGTTCCAAAGATTTTACCAAAACAACACAACACAACACCTCAATCACTACACCTGCTCTGGTGTCAAAACAGTAGCGGACTGTAGACAGCTCACTCAGGGCGGGTCTGTGCTAAAACTAAAGATTGACGCCACTGTCAATCAACAGTCATGGGAGGGGCCTGTGCAGAACTACGTCATTCTGCCAAGAATCTGTGAATGGCTTGATATGAGAAAGGGGTTGGATTTATCTGGATTAAAAAAAAACAACACTTAGTGGGTTTTTATCATTATATGGTGGTTGTGTACACACACTGCCAAGACACATTTTAGTTCAAACAACATGTAAAAGTGAATTTGGCATCTGATGACCCCTTTAAGACTGTCCTCTATCAGTTTGCCAAATTTCATAACTTTCCCACAAGTGGTTCTACGGGCTTCTATTTAAGGAATATCACACAATCAAGAGATTTGTCATCCATGCTTCCATCCATATTATTGTAATGCCGTATCACCTCCTTGTTATGTTATGATAATGGATAATGCACGGCTAGCTGTGCAATTAAACGATTTTAATGCACGACGTGGTTGCCTCCGCGAATTGCATTAAAATCGTTTAATGCAGAGCTAGCCATGCGTATACCATGCGTATACCATGGTCATTTGCCAGCACTGATTAGTTAAAGCTGATAATGATATTTGCCGTGCAATATTTGACCGGAAGGGTAAAAATTACGTTTATTTTCATCAGCTACGACTCGTTAGCTCTAGCATTCTGTCCACTTCAAATCAGACACAGAGATAAAATAGTGCGGTAAGATCACATTTATTTGAATTAATTATAGCATTTATTTGAATTAATAATCAATCGAGAGAGAGAGAGATGACAGTTGTGTGTGCATTACCTGCATCTGCGTGTTTCTCTACAAACAATAAAGGTGTGTTTAGTTACTTTAAAAACAGCAATTTTACCACCTTGTTGCTGAGGACTAAAATTTAGTGATCTAATATCTAGGCTATTGTATTAATAAAAGTCATAGAGCAGTGTTGACAGCAGGTTTCTGTGTGAGCGCAGCACAATCTGCGATCTCCGACGTCTCTCTCTGTGTGTGTGTGTGTGTGTGTGTGTGTGTTTGTGTGCGAGTGATGTGTGTGGGTTTGTGTGCATCAATCAAAGCAGCGCATTAATATAGAATGGTGATTGAACTGACTTTGAACTACCTGTGCATTTAATGGTTTTAATGCATACCTGCCAGCCAATCAGAATTGAGTATTCAGACAGATCATGGTATAATTTCAACAACTGAATGGACCGGAATAAATTAGTCTTTAATTAAAATGAAATCTATGGAGGTTTGATCATAAAACATATAGAAATGCATATAAGTATAATCTTATTAAGACATATTATTGGGAGATATTGATTTACAACTGATATTTATGTGCATTTGATTACAAAGATCTCATTGATTTACATTACACTTATCAGAATTTCAACTTACTTTTTATCCATACAAATATCAGCAAATGCACCAAATTGCATATTTTTGAATATTGAAGGTTTTTTTTCCTTCACTGAATGTGAGCTCAATTTTCTCCTACAGTATATCATACAACGTGAGCCATAAAAGCCTAATGTATCAAATATGATACTCAACAAAAAACACATACTTACCAAAACCTTTTGCTGGCACAGGTGCTTATGCAGAAGACTGGGTCAGATGGCAGGACCAGCTCTGCACGCTCTATGATGCTCTTGTCAGTGAGATCAGTCAGATCGGCAGCAGAGGGAAATATGCCACCGGCTCTCGTCACATAGCTGTGAAAGAAAATCTCATTGAACTGACAGCTGATGTCTGCCACCAGGTGATGAACGGATGTTTTGCTTAATAATCTGTTGCTGCTCATTAGTCTGTTTGTAATTGTAGTTAATAGTAATTAGGTACTTTGAAGTACGGTATAAATACTGTGGTATTTGTATATGTTAAGGGTCCATAGTATTACAATCATTTCTGTACCATGGTACTTACTAGTGCTTTTATGTAATGAGAAAGCCCATTGTCTATTAGGTTAATGGGTTAATGTTGTCCTGTGCAATATCACTCATTCCCATCATTTCTTGTTTAGAAATTCTGATTTGTTGATTTCTAGATACTTAAATATTCATGAATATTCTATTTCCCCTAGTTGTTCAATCAAAACACTCATGTTTTGGAAGTGACAACATCTTTCTGTCGGGATACTCAGTGGGACAGTCCGCAGAGATGCAAGCGCAGGCGAATTGAGCCATCGCTGATAAATTGGGAGGTGATACGATCCAAACTGCAGCCCCACCACAGTGACTTTGACATGATTCCCTGGTATGGTTTTATGGTTTACGCCAGCACAAACTGTCTTTTGGCTTTAAAATAGTACTGTCAGGTTTTACTAAAGACGCGCAGTGACGAATTAGCGCTGAAAAGGCATTGACGCAGTTATTTTTGTGCCTGACCTTATTGAATATGCATTTGTAGGAGTTTCCCTTTGAGATGCAAAATTTATGGGAGGAGAGTATTCAAATGAACGTTTGCGCTCATCAAATTACTGGTATTTTGTGCTTGAAATGGCTGCAATTATTGTTGCGAGGAGACACAGCAGAGAACAGAGAGCGCATGGTAGAAGGGAGAGGTTTTTTTCACACTTATTAATTTATTTGGGATGCCAGAACACATTATCAGGGCTTAAAGTTCTCTTTACTATTAAAAAAAGCAGCGGAGCTTTGTAAACAGCTCAGAGTAATCACGTCATCTCCATAAGAACGATATGATTGCCATACCGGTAGTTTTGAAAAGGTCCTGTGCACACATGATCTCTTAATGGTAATTTACTGGTACCAGTAAAGACTAAATGTGTGAAAGGGGCTAAACTCTTCCTCTGCATATGCTGTGAGTTTGGGTTGCTTAACGTTCTTCTGGGAAAACTCTGCGTTATCTCACTAGATTTGTAACGTAAATCATTTATAAACCTGTGCCAACACAGGAGAATACAACAACATATTTCTAATTATGCATTTGATTGTACTTTGCGATTTCAAAATAAACGTTTCTGACATCGCATGTGGCCAAATATTAAAATTAATGGCTTTAAATGTCGTTGAATCACATGAAATATCACCAGCCCGTTGGTGCCCTCCACAGGTATTTGTTATAGTATAGGCATATTACATTATGTATTTTAACAGTGTTGTTCAACAAAACCATGTACTTGGTTTGATACTTTATTTGAGCTAATTATTATGCCTCATCGTTAGTTTATATGTAAATATAGTCATATTAAAGTCTGTTTTTTCACTTAGATCTATTTGTATTGCAAAAAAATAGCAGATTACTCAGTTATCAAAATAATCAGTAGATTGCTTGATTAGCATAATAATCGTTAGTTAAGCCCTATATTAGTTAAAACATTTCAGAATACAGCTGCATTGTTTTACTTTCTGTGATTAAAAGACAATTTCCTAAAGTATTAAAACAAGTATCTACATTTTGTCTCATCTTGTGAGCTAAGTGTATTGTCACACCCCTAGTGTCAGTAAGCTGTGATATAGCTCATAATTTTCCAAGGTCAATATATATTCATGAAAAAAAAAA